>PVJC01040965.1:0-15583 GCA_004026665.1 Murina feae | reverse complement strand
AGGAGGGCTGTTGGTGGGGATCCAGGCCTGCAGGGGAAGACAGTTGGGGGGTACCCAGGCCTGTAGGTGAGGGCAGTTGGGATGGACCCAGGCCTGCTGGGGAGGGCAGTTGGGGGTGCCATCCTGGTATGGGGAAGGCAGTTAGGGTCAATCAGGCCAGGCCAGCACAGGACCAGTTTGGCGTTTATCAGGCTGCCAGGGGAGTGGTTAGGGGCAATCGGCATTTGAGAGGTCAGGAGCCAGCAGTCCTGGATTATGAAAGGGACGTCGACTGCCCGTTTAGGCCCGATCCCACCGGGCCTAAATGGGCTGTCGGACATCCCTCAAAGGGTCCCTGATTGGAAAGGGTGCAGGTTGGTCTATGGGACACCACCACCACCCACCACCCCCACTCCGTGCACGAATTTCGTGCACCGGGCCTCTAGTCAATGATAAGAGAGAATCATTGATTGGCTGCCTCCTGCACACCCCCCACCAGAGACGGAGCCAGCAACCCTGGCATGTGCCCTTTACCGGAATCAAACCTGGAGCCCTTCAGTCCGCAGCCCAACGCTCTATCCACTGAGCCAAATCAGCCAGGGCAAGGATTGAATTCTTAATCTGAGGCCTTGCTAAGTCTGTGGTTGTTTCCAAAATCATGTAGCCTTGTAGTCTTGTATTTGTCACTCTTAGCACAGATTCCCAAGTAAAAGTAAAAATAACAAAAAACAAACAACAACAACAACAACAACAACAACAACAACAACAACAAAAAACGATGAAGCAGTTTGACGCCATGGAAGAAAAAAAGCACCTGACAAGTCACGTATTTTGTTGCAGACTGGTTTTCTTTGTTTTGTGAGGGTCTGACATCTTATATACCACTCTTTTTCCTTCCACCACATTTCCTACTCAGAATTACTTCAGAGCTTTAAACCCCCCGCTGTAATGAATGTATCTTTAACAGACCTCCCTGCTTACCTCAGTTTGTGCAGTTGCTCATTCTCCAAGCAGTCCTCACAACACCTGTAGGTGTTATCTCTAGTTTATAGAAGAAACTGGATCTGTGGGAAGTTAAAAGGCTTGCCTACAGTCACAGAGCCAGTAGGAAAAGGACCTGAAAGTCAGATCTTTTCCCTCCCCGTTTGGGGCTCTGCTATCACCCTTTCATTCACATGCAAATTCATCCTGTCTGTTTCTTTTTCCAGAGTCCTCAGGTCCTGCATCAGTCTTACCTCTGCAGCGATAGCTCATTCATTAGGACTCTTCAGCCTTGTGTTTGTCTTGTCTTTTGGGTCTTTTCCAGGCATCAGATGATCATTTTGGTTAGTAACTTGGGTGTTAGAATCTGATCTTGAATGAGAGCTCTGCTGCTTGCTAGCTGTGCTCTGTGTCCCACTTTCCTCATCTGCAAGATAGACGTAGTCACAGTACCACCCTCTCAGGATTGTTTAGAGGACATTATGGTTTCCAAAGTGCTCAGTACTGTGCCACACACTTAATAAGTGTTAGTTATAGTTTTGGATTTATTAATTATTTTCTTTCACTTTTTTAAAGTCCTTTTTTTCCCATATATATTTTTTATGATGAATGAGAATATCAGCTGAGGGTCTGTTCTGTCCATTTCTGCAAAGTATGTCATACTTTTTCTTTTTAAAATGACACAAAGAGCATCTCCATCCTTTTTCCCCTGCTCATGTGGCTACAGTTTGCCCACCATTACGCAGACCATTTCTTTTTCTTCATAGAACAATTGGGGTTAAAAGCACAGTTCAGGAATTTTTTAATTGACAAATCTTATTTGCTTCCTCCCAGTTATATTGAAAAGAAAAGAAAGAAAAGAAAAGAAAAGAAAAGAAAAGAAAAGAAAGAAAGAAAGAAAGAAAGAAAGAAAGAAAGAAAGAAAGAAAGAAAGAAAGAAAAGAAAGAAAGAAAAAGAAAGGAGAACCTCCTGTTCAGAAACACTGGCCCCTTTTTAGTCAGGATGTGGAAATGGTGAGGTGGATTTCAGTGAGTATCTCAGCTCCAAGGCTGGAGACATTACCCATCTCCTCCTGCTCCCTCATCCAGCTTTTCCCTGCCTCCTGAATGCATCACAGTCCTTTTACACCACTGCATCCCTCAAGGTTCTGAGTCTTTTCTTTCAGAGCCAGCCTCTGGGAATCTGGCCCATCCTCTCCATACTTTTCTCTTCTTTCTGTCTCACTGTAATCTTTCCTCTCTCTCTCTCTACCTCCTAGTCCAGCTTCCTCCTTTTTTTCTTCCCACTACATTTTTTTAAATAAATCTTTATTGTTCAGATTATTACAGATGTTCCTTTTTTTTAACCCCCATAGCTCCCCTCCACCTGATTCCTACCCCCCCATGCCCTTACCCCCGCCACTGTCTTCATCCATAGGTGTAAGATTTTTGTCCAGTCTCTTTCCACACCCCACACATCCCCTTCCCCCAAAAAATTGTCAGTCCGTTCCCTTCTATGCCACTACTTCTATTATATTCACCAGTTTATTCTGTTCATCAAATATGTTTATTGACTTAATTGTTGGATTCACTTGTTGATAGATATGTATTTATTGTCACTTTGTTGTTCATAATTTTTATCTTTACCTTTTTCTTCTTCTTCCTCTTCTTAAAGAATGCCCTTCAGCATTTCAAATAATCCTGGTTTGGTGGTGATGAATTCCTTTACCTTTTTCTTGTCTGTGAAGCTCTTTATCTGACCATCAATTTTACACGATAGCTTTGCTGGCTAAAGTAATCTTGGTTGTAGGTTCTTGCTATTCAGCACTTTGAATATTTCTTGCCACTCCCTTCTGGCCTGCATTTCTGTTGAGAAATCAGCTAAAAGTCCTATGGGTACTCCCTTGTAGGTAACTAACTATTTTTCTCTTGCTGCTTTTAAGATTCTCTTTTTGTCTTTTGCCCTTGGCATTTTAATTATGATGTGTCTTGGTGTGGTCCTCTTTGGATTCCTTTTGTTTGGGATTCTCTGTGCTTCCTGGACTTGTAAGTCCATTTCTTTCACTAGGTAAGGGAGGTTTGCTGTCATTATTTCTTCAAATAGGTTTTCAATATCTTGCTCTCTCTCTTCTTCTGGAACCCCTATAATTCTTATGTTGGCACGCTTGAAGTTGTCCCAGAGGCTCCTTACATTATCTTCATATTTTTGGATTCTTTTTTCTTTTTGCTTTTCAGGATGGGTGTTTTTTGCTTCTTCATATTTCAAATCTTTGACTTGGTTCTTGCAATCCTCTTGTCTGCTATTGGATCTCTGTATATTATTCCTTATTTCAGTCAGTGTATGCTTAATTTCTGACTGTTTTTTTTTCCTTTTTTTTTTTTTTTTTTTTTTTTTTTTTTTTTTTTTTTTTTTTTTTTTTTTTTTTTTTTTTTCGGTATTCTCATTAAGATCCTTGAAGGTCTCACTTAGTTCCTCGGAGGTTCGTAGAAGATTCTTGAATAGCCTTATAACTGTGGTTTTGAACTTTATATCCAGTAGTTTGCTTTCCTCCTTTTCTTTAATTTGTGGCCTATTTCTTTGTGTCCGCATTTTGGCTGCTTCCCTGTGTTGATAGAGTGGCTTTGTGTGGTAGGTGTCCTCTTGGGCCCAGTGCTCAGCCTCCCCAATTACCTGGGGTGGACACTCTTAGTGTACGCCTTTGAGGGCTGGGTGCATAGTCTTGTTGTAGTTAAGCCTTGACTGCTGTTGGTATCACTGGGAGGAAATGACCTCCAGGCCAACTGATTATGAGAACCCGCTGTGTCTATAGTGGAAGAACTGCTGTGCAGAAGACACCCTTATGGAGCAGAACTTGCTTCAGTGGGGCTTTGGTGCTCATTGATTCTGCCTCTTGAGTGTGTCCCTTATGGATGTGAGGAGTTGAAATCTGGTATCTGGCCACAGGGTACACTGGCTCCTGTATCTCCAAGGAAGTGCAAAGTCAGCTGTGAGTCCACCCAAGAGATGGTACAGCGAGATCTATAGATTTCTCCTCATTGTTTGGGGTTTGGAACTTTTGGAGTTCACTGTCCCAGCTGCAGTCTGTTAGGTTAGGCTGCAGGCAGACAGGTACACAGCTTGGATGGGGTTGTAAATTGGGTGGGACAGGGTCGCAGAGAATCACCAGGACGGAGCAAACAGCTATGGCTGTCCCTCAGCCATCTCTGCAGCTTCTCTGCATTTTGGCATCTCCGCACCCTTGAGACCTTGAGTCTCAGAGCTCCGCGTCAGTTATCACTGCGAACAGCTCTGCTAGAAAGCCACTCTCGCCTTCTGCCCCGCCTTCCGTCCTGTTGCCAGACAGCCTGAAATGAGTTCAGTGCAGCCCGGAGCTTGTATTCCTTTTCTGATTGAAACACCCCACGGCCCCAGGTGCCGCCACCGCTGCCACCACCATTTTGTGCATGTCCGTACCTCTCCATTCTTGACTCCTTCTACTCAGTCTCAATGCACTCCTTCTCTTGCCTTCTAGTTGTAAACTTTCTACTCCCCTGGTTCTGGAGGATTGCTGTTTAGCTTTATAGTTATAGTTTTAATGTGGTTGTAGGAGGCAGCGATTCAGCTATATACCTTATGCCACCATCTTGGTTCCTCCCACTAAATTTTTATTCATTCAACCAATAGTCATGGAATACTAGTCACATGCAAACATTTTTTTGATGCTAAGGATTCAGAGGGGAACAAGGCCAACCCCTGGAGACTACTGTCTTCCCCTTAGTGAAGTGAATGAATGTGATTCCTGTTCCACCTGCACTTTATTTAGCTCTGTCTAGTTTTCCATCACATGTTATCTGTATAAATATAGGCTATTTACTATACTTTTCAGGGTCAGTTTATTTATCAGTTAAAAAGGAGATTAGCCCTAGCTGAATTAGGCTCAGTATAGAGCATCAGACTGCAGACCAGAGGGTCCTGGGTTTGATTCCAGTCAAGGGCATGTACCTGGGTTGCAGGCTCCTCCCTGGGCAGGGCCCTAGTCAGGGCACATGCAGGAGGCAACCTGTTTCTCTCACATCGATGTTTCTCTCTGTCGCTCCCTCTCTCTTCCATACTCTCAAAAAATCAATGGGAAAATATCTTCGGGTGAGGATTTTTAAAGAAGACTGGAGGGATTAAAATAGCAATTCCAACAATTTGCCACAGATGAGTTGTAAGAATTAAATGAGATTACATGCAGGGTACCCAGCCAGGTGCCTGGCACATATTAAATGCCCAGGAAAAGTACCAATTGCGATGTGTTATTATTAAACTGTATTGACACAGCAGAAACCAATGGGGTGGACTACTTTATGAATTCAGGCTTTTTCTTCTCTATTTTTCCTTTCCTATAATAGTTAAGCAGGAAAGTCCTATATGTTTTCTAAAGTCAGTTATGTAGTAATTGTTTATAGAATCTAGATTTATGTAATAATCCCTCTATGTTTCTGTATAGACCCAGTAAAATGTCAGAATAATAAAAGAAAAGGATTAGTCTATATTTTCAGGGTCAGTAGAGTTTCAGGAAGAATCAGGAACAAACATATAAGAACTTGCTAAATTCTAAATCTGTGGTCAGTGTGGACCCAGGATTTTAGAAGTTGAGAGCAGAGAGAAACTGCTGAGAGCTTTGAGGACAGCCTCACATTTTCATATAAAAATAGTCAAGGACCAGGGAGGCCAAGGTCTATGATCAAGGTCACAGAAGGAGGCCATGGCAGAGCATGGTCTTTTGATACCTACTTCTATGTGAGCACTACTTCACTATGCTGTCAGGACAATGGATGAAAAAATGTGGTCTATTGTTTTGAGCTTCTTTAATACTGAATAATTTTTTTGTGCCTATACATATATAGAGGTCTCTAATGGGATGGTCTATAAACTTTCATGATGGATAAGCAGATGTAAATTCATATAATAATGAGCACTCTTACTACTCATAGCCCAGAATAACTGCCTGCATATTGGCTACCTACTCTGTGCCAGGGACTTTGTATTCATCCTCTTGTTTCATCCTCACACCCACTCTTCAGGGTAGATGTTATTTGCCCTGAAGAAATTAAGGCTCAAGGAGGTATTCCCATGGTCCTAACAGTCTCAGGTTGGAACTGAGATGTGTGTGTCTTTAAGGTACATGAGCTTTACCCTTTATCATGCTGCTTGATTTGTGCTCAGAACTATCTTGCTGGGTAAGTGATAAAAAGAGACGTACAGAGTGTGGAGGAAAAGGACCAGAGGGAGAGGATAAGGAATTTCTGGAGGGCCATACAAGAAGGCTTCCTGAAAGAAGTAAGTTTGTCAAGCAAGAACTAAGAGAAAATGTGTGGGCATGGAGATGAGGGAGGAGGAGTGTGACAATAAAATGTCTTGTTTACAAATGGGTTTTTCCATATTCATTGTTTGTGTCAAATTTTTAAAAGATCTGCTGTCTTGATTTAAGAATATAAAATAGGACCTAGCCAGTTTTGTTGAGTGGATAGAGCGTTGGCCTGTGGATTCAAGGGTCCTGGGTTCAATTCTGGTCAAGGACACATGCTTGGGTTGCAGGCTCAATCCCCAGTAGGGGGCGTGCAAGAGGCAGCCAATCAATGATTCTCTCTCATCATTGATGTTTCTCTCTCCCTCTCCCTTCCTCTCTGAAATCAATTAAAAATATATATTTTTTAAAAATATATAAAATAAGACAAGGCTGGCTTTTTCACTTGGCTTAATTTCTTCCATTTACACGACATTCTTGAAAAGATAGAAGTGTAGTTGCTAAGAGTCAAGAGAAGAGGGAAGGTGTGGCTGACAAAGCACCAGGACATGGTCAAGTGATGGGACTGTCCTGTATCCCAGTTGTACTAATGGTCCCACCAATCTGTGTACCTGTTAACATTCATAGAACTAGACATCTAAAAAGGCAATTATCCTGTCTTTTTCTATTAAAAATAAAACAAATTGTTATAAAACAAGGCACAGAAACTCACTGAAGGACACTGGGTTGTGTTCATTAGGATACAGAAGTAGTTAAATTGGCCCACTTTAGGTTCGCCAATCTGATGCTTCTCTCCATTCAGCCCGATGTCCAGCTGAACTTCTTTTAGGACCAGTGGGATGTGGGTGAGTGGAGGAATCACATTCAGGTGAAAATTAACGATGTATATTTTTTTGTAAGAGGCCTTTATCATCTCAAAGTATGGAAGACACTTTCCCTAAACCTATTACCTTATGTAATTAAAAATAGGTAGAGATTCTCTAAAACAGAATGTTATCAAGTAACATTAAACCCTCTAACAACTCTAATAGCAACTACTATCATTTACTGATTGTCTGCTCAGAGTATCAGAAATTATATCTCTATGCATTGTCTCATATCTTCCTCCCACTTGCCCTTAAATAAGGAAGGAAATTAAAGTTCAGTGGGGTAGAAGCTCATGCACAAGGCCACAGGGCCGATCCCTGGCAGAGGTGGAGTTTCAGTCTCCACTCAGACTGCAGGAGCTGGTGTCCTTCCTCTAAGCTCCACTGGCTACTTTAGCTGGAGCCACCTCATCCCACTGAAGAGGCAGCCCTGCCCCCCTTCTCATCCTCTTCATTCCCCATGACTGGCCACCCCATTTTCCACTCTGCTCCCTTAGTCTCTCCACACCCTAATTCGGACTCCACTCTTACACATCTCCTTAAAAGATTTGCCCCACTTTTAATCTGTGTAGTCCCAGACCTCCCATCCTTCCTTCCTTGGAACCATTTCCAGGAGGTTAGAAGCAGGAAAAACACACAGGAAATCAGAAGAAGATGAGCTGCTGGTACTTCACATCCATATTTGTCCTTCTAGACCTTATTATAAACTGGAGGCCCAGTGCATAGATTCATGCACCAGTGGGGTCCCTCTGCCTGGCCTGCACCCTCTCGCAATCCAAGACCCCTAAAAGGATGTTGGACTGCCAGTTTCAGCCCAGATCCTGCAGATCAGGCTGAGGGACCCCACCAATGCATGAATCCGTGCACCAAGCCTCTAGTATGCATCTAAGCTCTTTGGTTAATCTCTTCCCACCCTCCGCTCTTCCCTCTGACACTCATTAGTCTGTTCCATGTTTGGGTGCCTGTGCATTGAGCATCTGCCCCCTGGTGGTCAGGCGCATCATAACTACCAATTGGACAGTTGAGAAGTCACTTAGGTTTTTATAGAGAGAGATGAGGGTCTGGTTTTATAGGTTGCTGGCTTGGAAGCAGAGACTGTTATTCTCTATATCTCTATCTCTATCTCTATTGCTATCTCTATCTCTATCTCTTCATAGATTGAGTGTTATAATAAATGGAAATTCTTAGATCCCTGCCGAAACTTACAGAATCAGAAACTCAGGAGTGTTGCCCAGCCATCTGGGTTTTAACAAGGCCTCTGGGTGATGCTGAAGCGTGTGAAAGTTTAAGATTTGCTAATCTAGATCAGTGCTTCTCAACTTTAATGTACATAAAAATCACCTAAAGATAGCGCTGCCAGAGTTAGCAAATAAAAATACAAGTATAGTTACATGACATACTTACACTGAAACGTTATTTATTGTTCATCTGAAATTGAAATTTAACTGGGCCTCCTGTATTTTATCTCTGCCTGGGTACCTTTCTAAACTGCAGCCTCTGATTCAGTAGGTCTAAGGTGGAGCCTGAATTCTGCATTTCTGACAATCTCCCAGGTGAGACCAGAGCTGCCCAACCTCACTGATAGCAGGGATCCAGACCTACTTGTTAAATGCAGATTCCTAGACCCTTCCTCAACCTACTGAATCAGAAGGTCCAAGAAGACACTGATTTAGAATATTGTAACCAAGGGACCATCAGTCCTGAGTCACAAACATCCCATCAACAAACTTTGGGGAGACATTCTATAAGTTCGGATCTTGCACATACATGTAACTTCACACACACAATAGTTAGTAGTCATGAGCCAAGAATGAGGTGGTTCTGCTGAGAGTTGGGGTGAGGAAGGGATGCTTGCTGAGGGGGATAGAGAACTAACAGTGGGTTTGGAGGCCCCAGAATATCAGAGGCCTGGAGCATCTGCAAGGGAGGAGCAAAACTCAGGGCTGCTCATCACCCCAGGTTCATCAAAGATAATCACTTTTTCTCAGTGTGGAAAATACTAGCAGGTACATTAATTGAACCCCTCTTATATTGAGAACTCTCTATCCTATTTCAGTTGATTTTCAAACAACGCTTTAAGATTAAAATTCTCTCCTCCATCTAGTACTTGAAGAACCCAAGGCTCAGAAAGGCTGAGTGACTTGCCTAAATCATCCAGCTAGAAAGTCCCAGAGGCAGGTTGAACACAGGTCTGCTCCCAAAGCCCCTCTCCATCCACTGCATGTCTCTCTCTACTGACACTTGTTCTACTGACAAAGGTTCTGAAGCACATGGTGGTTCCAGGAGAGACCTGGCCACTGCCATCTACAACTGCTGCCACAGTCCTTCCTTCACGGCCTCTGCTCTCAGCTTGCTGCCAGCTGGGCCTTTACCCCTGCCAGAGCCTCACTGGCACAGCCCCCACCTGCTCTGGGACTCATCTGCTGGTTTGTGTCTCCGCAGGTGTGCGCCCTGCATGGTAGAAGCTCCCGGGGAGGCCTGCCCACCCGCTTCATTAGGCCCATTACTCTCCTCCTTCTGCCGCAGTGGGGTTAGTCATGTATTTATTCTTGATGCACTTTTTTCCCTCCCTTTGATCTTCCAGAATAGCCACTTCAATTTAGGTTTCTACCTGAACATGATGAAATTCCAAGCATGTTCTCAACTCCATCCCAGGTTTCAAGGTATATTAGTTGAAAGAATTCCTCTCCAGCTGAGGAAATGATATTGGTCTGAGCAATGCTGGAGAGTTGGAGGTCCCAGAATCACGATGGGTAACACGTTAGAATTTCAAACTCTTAATTCTACTGATTTCTCATCCTTTTGATCTTTTCAGCATATGTCAGGGGAGCTAAGTTTGTGTAATTTGGAGGGGAGGGAGCTGGTTGGCTCTGGTTTTGTTATGACCTATTTGTGTCATCTACTCTAATAAAAGAATAATAGGGAAATTGACCATTTCTCTGGGATGCCTAAGCCACGCACACAAGCCAATCAGAGCAGCTGTATGCAAATTAACCTAGCCGAGATGAAGGCAAATCACCACGGAACTAGATCAAACACGAGGCTTCCGTTGCACCAGGAGTAAACTGTCTGCCTAGGCCAGCTGGGCCTCTACTAAGGCAACATTGTTTTAATTATAGAAGCCATGGAGCTGAAGCAAACAGGAGGCTTCATTACCTGCCTAGGCCTTGGCTTAAAGCAACAGTGTTTCAATTATAGAAGATAAATAAATCCCAGAAACCTGATTCCAGCCAGCCTTGCTGGGACGTTGGGTCAATGGGAGCTGTGGGCAGCCTGAAAGCCTGAAAACGGCCCTCAGCCCTGCACCCAGGCTGCCCAAGCACCCCAGTAGGGACCCGAACCCTGAAAACGGCCCTCAACCCATCACCCAGGCTGACCACACCCCAATGGGGTGAGGGTTCACATTGGGGGGCTTTGGCCAGCCTGCAAACAGCCATCAACCCCTCACCCAGGCTGGCCAGGCACGCCAGCAGGTGGACATCCCCTGAGGGGGTCCCAGACTGCGAGAGGGCACAGGCCGGGCTCAGGGACCTCCTGAGTGCACAAATTTTTGTGTACCGGGCCCGTAATTTAATTAATAAGAAAAGCAGCCAGAGGCTGAACCACTTGAGGACATCCTTACAGTTTCTACTGTTCCAAAGCCCAGGCAATTATTTGAGGTTTAGAAAGGTGACTGAATCAGATCATCAGCCTGGGATGGATTTTGTTTTGCCTTTAAGCAATCTCCAGTCATCCTTTGTAGAGTCCATGAGCGAAGAGAATAACCAAGAGACACACAGCTCTTTTTAAGGACAGGAATGGGGAAGAGAAGTAATATTTTCTGAGTATTTAGGTTGTGCCAGGCACTTAACTCACTTAATCCTCTCAATAGCTTTAGGTCGTAGATCTTATTATCCCCATTTTACAGATTAGAGTCTAGTCCCAGAGGTTAAGAACCATGCCCTAAGTTCAAATGGCTAGAAAATGACAAGCCTGGAATAAGAATTCAAGTCTGTCTGATTTCAAAGTCGTGTTTTCACAGTATGTAGGCTAGAAAATTTAATGCATTTTAAAAAGTAAGAAAACATGTTTGATTTGTTTTGTTTCTGTGTTTTACAATGAAAAAAACATATTATTTAAAAATACTGTATTCTCACTTACAGATATCAGTACTAACTAAAAGCTCTGCTGGTAAGTGGGGAATATTAATAAATCAGTGGGATATAATGTAGGGATCTGAGAATCAACCCAGGAGAAATCAGGGGAGCAGGAAATGGACTACTTAATAAATCGTGTTGGGGCAACTGACTTACGTTAAAATAAATACAAAGTTCAATTTCTACCTCACCTTTACTAGAGTCTTTACATTAAAAACAAACCCAGGTTACTTAGCTAAAGACTAAAACAAAAACAAACATCTTAAAGAATCTTTAAAATGATTTCAAAAAATGTACTCTGTGTGATCTTAGAACAGGGAAGACAAAAAGTAGAAATTATAATGGGAATGATTGACAATGTGGGTATCACAAACATTTAATACTTTTGTAAAACAAAAAGCCTCACTTACCAAGATAAAAGATGAGAAGCAGCTTGAGAAAAGATATTGGCAAGATGTGTAACTGTCAAGATTAGTATTGAGAATGTTTTAAAAGACCAAACAAAAAAAGAGTAACTCCTGCAAATCAATATGCCAAACCAGACAGTCTAGTAAATAAATGGGCAAATATTCTAGAACAAGAAGTTCACAGAAGAATAAAGATGTTCAACTTCACAGGGAAATAATAAAATGATACAATTGATAAAATTACTTAATATTAATAGGTAGGTAGGAGTGAGAGTATGGGCTGATGGAAACTTTCACATAGTACTGCTATTAGTGTAAATTTGTGCAGCTATTATGAAACCCATTTTGGTAATATCAGATTAAAATCAACACTGTGCAGACCTCCATCTCCCCCACAGAGACTCACTGGAGGTGCAGGTGCAGCTCCATGGGCACATGCAGTACCACAGGATTCTGTTCCCAGGAGGGCCCTGTGCTTGGTTTCATGCTTTCGCCATCTTGAGACTGTTAACCGTTTTATTTTTGAAATTGTGCTTTTAAGAAAATTCAGTGGGACAACGGGGCATGTCACGAGCAGAGGAAATGGGTGCAATGTGCATAACCCCATTTTTTGCTGCCCGATTCACATATAACATTCAAATGCCCCGTGGGCACAGAATTCCAGGGGACCCAGGATGCATGGGAGTTCAGCAGGACACAGCGAGAACCAGGTAAGCCTGTGACATCTAGGACTGAGTAGGCAGGGAGCTGACAGCCCTGAGAGGCCATGCTTTCAGTCTGAACCAGAATCTGCTTCAGATGCAGAAAAACAGGAGCAACAAAAGCACATGAGCAAACAAAGAAGCCTACCATATCCTTCCTCATGGCACATCCCCATGTTAACCAGCCACTTAGGCTGAACATGATGTAACCGGAAGAAAAGGGAGAAATAGACCAACTCAGTTCTTTTTCCTTTAAGTCCTTCCTTACTCTTCAGTAATCTGAAGGCGGAGTGCGGGCAAAGGGTGCATGAATCAAGAAGTGAAATAAAAGCAGTTGAGTTAGCTTTGTGAGGTGTTTCTACTTTTCTGGTAAGATAAAATGCATCTGCATATAGGAGCTATACACTCATTTTGTTTTTAATTCCCTTCTTTTCTAGATGCTGGCCTTGTAACTGGGAACTTGGCTGCTCTTTGAGGCCTGGAGCAACAGGTACTGACAACGGTGCCTGGAAGGTGGCCCTTCAAACTAGGCCCAATATCCTGATATCCTTTTTTTTTTCAGCCCAATATCCTTCTGTCTTCTGGTCCCAACCCCCACCACTTAGACAACCCCCTCAGAAGCAAACCATGTACAGGTAAGTAGCAGTTGGCCTTCATGCCACTTTCAATTGAAATAGCACTTAATTTACAAACTGTACCTCTATCACTTTTCTTCTCAAACCTCAAGTTGTATAATTTCAGTGATTTCCCATGAGTTAAATATGTTTGTATTTGCATTTAAAATTGGCATTGCACAATATAACAATAAAAGGTAAAATTTATAATAATCATTTAAAATTTTAATTTTGCTTAGAACAACATCAGGGTGCCAAATAAAAAACACCATGACAAGTTGAGAGACAACTTGGAATAAAGGAAAAGGTTTTATATTTCAGTACCTTTAACAGCACCTTTTCCCTATGTTTCGAATGGGAATGGGTGAGAGGGGCAGTCCTGCAGCTCATTTTTCACGGAGCACACAAATTAAGTAAGTACCCAACGTAGTTTCACGTGGTAACATGAACAAGACTGTCCATTTCAACATGGTTATAAAGATTTTTTAAATGGAAATAACTTAATGTCTAGGAATAGGAAAACAGATAGATTATGGCAGAGTCCATATGATGGAATAAACATGTTAATTAACCAGATCCACAGATACGTGGGTGAAGATCAAAACAAAAACAACGTTAAAGAAAAAATTAAATCTAGAGAGCAGTGCATATGGTATGAGAGCATGCATCTACATAATTTTATAAAACATCCACAGAAATGGTTACATATGGATGTGTTTTTTATTAGAAAGATGGTAGACTATAGAAATATTGACCAGGCACATACACAGTTCATGACAATAATTTTATTTAGAGAGGGGGAGAGAGAATGGGGTCATGAAGAGGAAAATGGAAGACCTTGCAATTATTTTAAATATCTTATTTCTTTAAAAGACACAACATTATGTTAACTTTATTAAACTGAATGCTGACTCCCTGGGTTTGATATATTGTTCTTAGTGATCTCGATATTGGTTCAATTATTTTTTAATTCTCCTAATTTAAACAAGATAGACCAGCCACATCTTCCACTGTCTTGCCATTCCCCAAAACAATTTCCAAAGAGGGAAGAGAAAATTGGGTGAGAATGCCGAGAACCCCATGTGTCTGCTTCTTTGAACAAGATGCTGAAATGTGATTCTACCCATTTATCAATATGGGAGAAAGGCCTGGAATAAATCTCTGGTGTTTATGAGCAGAGATTATACACAGGCCATGAGCTAATCATCTGGCTGACACAGGAAGACGCACCATACACTTCATTTCCAGAGTGGAATGCATCTGCTTTTTTTTTAGACTCTTGAATCAACTTTTTTTTTTAATGCACAGGACTTTTATGTCCTGAATTTACCAATAAGAAGTCTGACTTTTGGAATGTTCTGTTTCCTTCTGGAGGACGGTTACATTCTTGGCCTTCGACCAGACCAGAACGCAATGGTGATTTACTGATGCATGCAGCCCCTGAGTCCTGGCTCCCACACAGAGCTGTAATAGCTCTTTAAAACTCTGAAGGCTTGAGTTCCAACCATTCACCACAGGCACAATATAAGACGGAAATCATTTTGGCTGCAGAGACATGATGTAGCCCATTTGTGTATAAAATCATGGCAACAAAAGGAAAAGAAAGTTAATCTAGGAGAGTGATGTCTGTTTTCATTTTGTTTTTAATTCCCTTCTTTTCTAGATGCTGGCCTTGTAACTGGGAACTTGGCTGCTCTTTGAGGCCTGGAACAATAGGCACTGACAACGGTGCCTGAGATGGCCCTTCAAGCTCAGCCCAATATCCCGATATCCTTTTTTTTTTTTTTCAGCCCAATATCCTTCTGTCTTCTGATCCCAAGCCCCACCACTTAGACAACCCCCTCAGAAGCAAACAACATACAGGTAAGTACTTAGCAGTTGGCCTTCATGCCACTTTTAATTGAAATAGCATTTAATTTACAAACTGTACCTCTATCACTTTTCTTTTCAAACCTCAAAAACTTGACAAGAGTCAAACATGACCAGCATCTAAAGGACAATTCAAAATATGTCTCTTGTGTTGAAAGTGGGAAGAAAAATAACAGTCTGTACATAAAAGTTAGATGGCACTTAAAATTATTTTAATAACTTACCGGCAACACCTTTTCATCCAAATTGGTTACAAAGACACAATTAATCTTTCTCATATAATTTATAGTATTTATTCTAATTTATGCAGGAAATAATTCACAAAACAATTAAGGCTTCTCTCACTGACATGTGCAGACACCCACAACTGGCTGGAATTTTCTTCATCCTAACTCTTCACCCAGTGGAGGGGGCACGGCAATAGTGAGATTCTGGTAAATAAAGTTGTAGACACCATTTGGGGTCTCAAGGTGAAAAACTGATGTTGAAAAGAGCTTTCTTAGTCAGGGCAAGTTCTTCCTGTCCTGCTTTAACACCGATGGTTATGTGGTTAGGAACCTAGAACTTTATCAGCTTATATTATACTACTAGGGGCCCGGTGCACAAAAATTTGTGCACTCGGGGTGGAGGGAGTCCCTCAGCCCGGCCTGTGCCCTCTCACAGTCTGGGACCCCTCAGTGGATGTCCTATGATGGCCCCAGTCTGCCAGGTGCCTTTTGTGTGTGTGTGTGTGTGTGTCGCCCCTGGGGACCTGCCCCCAGCCGCATCTGAGGCTCGG
>PVJC01040964.1:0-15583 GCA_004026665.1 Murina feae | reverse complement strand
AGGGAGCAGGAAAAGGCTGGCCTGACCACGAAGCGGGGTTTTCCCTGCTTTCTGGTGGCTGGAGGAAGATGGGCAGTAGGCAAGCTTGGGAGGCAGGCAGCACCCAGCCCTGGCCACAGCTCAAAAAAGAGAAGAACATGCAGGGGAGGGCAAGAGTCTGAGAGATCAACATAGAGGGGGTGCCTGCTCCAAGCCTTGACGTTGTGCCTGGTGGCAGTCCCCAGCAGGTAGACACACACAGGAGGACTGCTCCCGAGCCTCAGATGCGGCTGGGGGCAGGTCCCCAGTGGTGACACACACACACACACACACACACACACAAAAGGCGCCTGGCAGACTGGGGCCATCATAGGACATCCACTGAGGGGTCCCAGACTGTGAGAGGGCATAGGCCAGGCTGAGGGACTCCCTCCACCCCGAGTGCACAAATTTTTGTGCACCAGGCCCCTAGTATTTTTAATATAAGGAAAACTGACATGGTAAACAAACGTCCAAATGTAGACAATATTTTAAATAATTCTTAACTATAAAACTAACAATAGTAGTCCTCTGTCTTCATGTGAATTTAAATGCAGCAATATTTATTTTTCTAAGCGCTTTTCTCTATTTTTTGATATTTTATTGATACCCACCTTCTCAAATGCCCACTATAAAAAGTTGGGGCTTCCTCATGAGGAGATCTCCATATTTGGGTGCTCATAATTAGAGTATTTCAAATGTTCTTGACCAACACTGTAAGGAACATAGTTTCAGTATTTATACACATTTTTACTCATTTTATAATCAGCACTTACATTCACTTTGGAATACACTCTGAATTTTCTATTCTATGCTACTTTATTCTACCACAGATACTTAAAGCCTTATGATTTACAGGCAGTTTGATAAACAGAGCTAAGGATCTAGGTTTGGAAAACTTAGTGATGTCAGGAAGAAGCACAAATAGCCTTTCCAACATTTATTAAGTTTCATTTGTACTTATTTCTGTTTCCTTGCTTTCTGTGTATCTTCCAAGATCTGTGTAGAGATTTTTAGGATTATCTTCTTAAATATATAATAGTCTAATCTACTTGGTTTTTGTTTCTACTTTAGTAATGGCCATTCCAATCCATTTTCACAAGCAGCATGTGAGATTTTTAGAAAATAGAAAACTAGACATGCATTCCACTCTAAAATAGATCTTAATGGACTCCTTTTATGGCTTCAGACCCTTCCACAACTCACATTCATCCTTTCTTCCACCCTATAATATATTAATAGTTGTCAGATAAGGATATTTTTAAAAAATTCCTTACTGTAAGTATTGGTTAGGATTCAATTGGGGAAACAGAACAACTATGAATGACATGACATAAAGCATTTTTCTTAGTGTTAGGCTCTACACAGTTGTGGGAAAAGTTGGTGAAATAACGCTCTACAAGGAGATAGTTGGGACATCAAAGAAAAGTCACTAACCAGCGACCATGAAGGAAATCTAGGGAGAAGTCTATAAAATAGGTTATGTTCCTTATGGTGGGTCTCAAGTTACCTTGGTCAGGAGTTATACAGCCAGGAGAAAAACTTTAAGTGAAACAGGAAAAAAAAATCAAAGACAAACTAGAAACCTTGAGAGTGAGATGGTATCCTCAAGGACAAATCAAAACCTGTCTTTAATTTGAATGATACAAGTAAAATGCTGAAGAAGCAAGTGCCCTGCACTCCAGAGTTGCAGGTGTGTCTGGCCTGGGTCTTGAAGAAACTGCAGGGAGAGATTAAATAGTAGGTAGAGGACCTGTGGGTCTTTCAGCACACCAATGAGGGGAGCCAGTGGATCAGCCAAAATGTGGCCAGTTCTGTGATGCATGGGGATTTGCACACATCTTCTGTAGGCTACTGTTTCACTTGTACCTTTCGAATCTCACTCAACTCTCCTGAGTCCAACCCTAACCATACAGGGGGCATGATTCTTAGAAAACGTGGGTCCTGTTTAACTAAACTGCCATAGTACAAAACCACCACACTCTATCTTTGCTCTCTTCCTGGGCTGGAGAGCCTCATTACCTCAATTCTGTCACCTAATTGAGGTAGCGCCTTCCTCCGCACAGAGAATCCCTTTCTAAATCCACAAGGTCACCCAGCTGGCATGAATCAGTGGTTGAGCATTGACCTATGAACCAGGAGGTCAAGGTTTAATTGCCTGGGTTGCGGGCTCGATCTTCCATGCAGGAGGCAGCCAATCAATGATCCTCTGTCATCATTGATGCTTCTACTTCTCTCTCCCTCTCCCTTCCTCTCTGAAATCAATAAAATATATTTAAAAACAAACAATCAATAAAAAAAGACCCACAAGCGAATAAATCCATAAGGTCTTTTGAATGTCTTTCCTTGTAAATCTTATAACAAACTTTGTAAATCTATTGTAATATTTACTATATCTCATACTTGTAAATTATCTAATGTTCCTACCTTAAATGTCACTCCCTTAAACCTAGTACATAAAAATGTTCAATAATGATTCCTTGAGGAAATAAATAAATAGCAGGTATCACATCCTACTCTTTATGTTGGTTTATTTAGCTGTTATTTCACTTGTAAGAAGGATTGAATGGCTAATTGATGTTTCTGTAGTCTCAGCACCTACCAAATGCCAGGGGCATTATATGTGTTTAGTCAAGTTTGTTCAGCAAATGATTTTATATGTATCGCTCTCTTTCCTTCCGATAGTGGAATATGTCTTCCCTGATAGATTTGTACATTTTCCCTATGTTCACACTACGAATTGGTCACATAGTCTAAGGGCACCTAATCAGTATTGGTTAACAGTGCTTCAGAGACTTATATTAAAATCACTATGTGATTTATACCTGAACATGCTGGATATTTGCTGTGCTCATGGATAGCCATGTCATGAAAGGCACAAGGAATTTTAATGCACTTGTAATTTCACTTGTCAGGAAGCCAAGTCATTGATCATCTTTATAATCACCACAATGGATGACTCTAACTCATGCAGAGAGGCAGTTATGGTTGATGTCACAAAATGTGTTCAATCATTTAAGGATTCATTTCAGTTCAATGTTTACGGATAAAGTACATCATGCTTACCATTTGGATACGTGTTTTGCCTCATCACTTTTATGGCTTCTCTTATCTTTTTTGTGAGGCATGTTAAGCTCTCTGCCTATGAATTTGACCTAGTAAAACAGACCATTTGAGCCACGCTAACATGTTCACATCTTGGGGGGGGCGGGGCGGGAGGAGGGCGCGAATAATTAAACTACTCACCAGTTGAATGCAATTTAACATGGTGCAAGTTTACTAGGCAACACATTAATTCAGTCTAATGCACACTGCTCTGATTTCTAACAGCAGCAGCCAGCTGATTTTCACAGTCAATAACAATTTACAGATAAAAATCAATCCATTTTACTTGACTGGATTGCAAAACACCTTATAAGTATTTATGTTTTTAAATATGTTTTTTTTCCCAAAGCAAACGTGTTTAAAAATCTCAATTTGATTCGTTTGTGAATTATTTTAAAAACCATTTTTCCTTACTTATCACTCTTTTCCCAGGAATACTTGCCCTTTTTTTCATTTCTCATGCCCCTTCTCCTTTTAATTTTTCTGTTTATATTTATTCTTAGCAAACAATCTTATTTAGGATCTTTTAAAGAGAGGCTTATGAAACACCCATTTCTGACTATGACAAAATGTATTTTATCAGACCTCTCCCTTTGAAAGCAGCAACATAAATGACGTATGGAATACAAAAACAGGGCCAGCAAAATTGTTTCTTGAAGTCATCAGAGAATAGCCTAGAGAGTCAAGACTTAGCTGGCCAAATTCCAAAAGAACAGAAATGTCTCAAAATGAGGTGGTCAAGGCATTTGCTGATTTTTTAGCGACGAAGAACCCGGAAGTTGAGTAGAAAGCACTGGCTCAAAATATTGTCAGTCTCCCAGGACGAGGAGACAAAAATCAGAGTTCTGGGCTGCCAAGGCCACTAGAAAGTAGGAAACCCACACCCTTCCCTTTGCTTTTCTCCTTCCAGCCCTTGAACTTTTGAAGATGAAAGAAAAGAGAGGTCAAGAAGCCAAGCACAAGGGAAAATGGAGAGGCCAAAAGCTAAGGGGAACTCTTGGTCATCTTGTTTTGCTGAAAAGATAAAATTGTGAGTTCAGAGCCAACCAAGAAAATAGGGCTCTAATAAACATCCCAGGCTTTCAACTGCAACCTCTGTAGAACACTCTAGGACGGTGATTTTCAAATTGCTTTTATCTCGTGGCACACAGACTAATTACCAAAATTCTGTAGCACACCAAAATATATGTTATATTTTTTGCCAATCTGACCAAAAATAAAGATATAATGTTGATTCATTCACACTGGATGGCTATTGTTGTGTTGGCTTTTATCATTGTTTTTATTTGACAATCTAAGGGAAAGGAGGTCAGCACCCCTGTCTATAGAATCAGGTACTGAATGTTATTAAATCCTTGTGGCAAATTGGCAGAAAGCAAACGGGGACTAGATCAGACCTCAGTAATTTGAAACCCCACCTCAAACCATTTGCTCTCAGATGGGTGCAAAATAATGTGGTCCTAACTGGTTGACTTTTCAAAAGGAAATTCTTATGGACAGTTTTGTCATCTAGAGTTTCTACAATGTCTTTCTCTACTGATCTAACATCACCAAGGCATGCCTGAAGCCAGGATCAAAAAGAAAGATAAAAAATAGACAATAAAAACCTTCCATTATCCAGATATGGGAATTTTCCGACATGGACATGAAAATAATTTCAATTCATATGTTTGAGAAAATAAAGAAAACATTACAAATCTCACCAGAGTAATAGAATCTATATTAGATTCAAATGGACATTCTAGAACTGAAAAGTGCAGGGGCTAACATGAACAAATTAACAGATAACTTTGCTGATTAAACAGAGCAAAAGAGAAAATCATAGACAATATCTACCTTGAAACATGGAAATGAACAAATGAAGGGGGGAAAAAAGGGTCATAACTATATGAAAGTTAGCAACATAAATAATGTTCTAACCGACTTTGTTCTAAGTCCAAGTAAAGGCAGAGCATGAAAATAGCACAGGACCAACATTTAAAGAATCTTGGAATTTTTCAACACTGACAAAAAAACATTGTGTCACAGAGTCAAGAAGCTCTACAAAGAGGCTCATGTTAAAATTCCTCCAAGCACCTGCCATGCATTCTTTGCAGTGTCCTTTTGTGATGTTTGATATCTTCATGTATCCAATCCCTTTTTATCTCCCGGGATCTTTTTGCCCATCACATTTACTGCATCCCTGCATAGATACTACACACAGATTAAGAAAATCACCACAGTCCAAGTGACCAACAACAATGTGGCTGCCTTTCATTGTGAACAAGAATAAATGCTTTGAGATGAAACATGACATCTCCTTTATACAGCTAATTGTATAATAACCCACCGCGGCACAGGGGGAGGAGACAAATTGATTCTTAACCTATGATAGTAATTAGCTTTTATGCCTGAGACTAAGGATTTATTGTAGCTCTTAATAGCTGTCTGAAGCCAGTGGGAAGGACTCATTAGCATATCTACTATACTGGAGTTTTACTAGGGGCCAATCAGAAACTCGGCTCTGTGTATCTGTATGTGACTGTGTGAGATGTGTTATTTTTGCCTATATCTCTTTTTTCTATGTAAGTGCACCTATTTAATAACAATTTTTACATTTAAAAATAAAGAAAATATAGATCTTCCAATGGAATTTTTTTTGTTTTGTTTTGTTTTTGTTTGTTTGTTTTTTTAGCTTCTAAAGTTGAAACTTTGTTGCTTTGCCTGGAGCCCAGGTTGGGTTGCCCCTGACAACCCAGGCTCCCAACGCTTCCTTGAACCCAAGGCTGGAAGCAGGTATCTCAGGTTTATTTATCTTCTATAATTGAAACTTTGTTGTGCTGAGGCTACATTTGGCCTAGGCAGACAGGAACCTTAGCTTCTTCCATCGCTGGGGCAAGCCTCCTGCTTGTTCCAGCTCCATGGCTGCTGGCCACCATCTTGGCTGGGTTAATTTGCATACACTCACTCTGATTGGTTGGTGGGCATGGCTTAGGTGTAGCAGAGTGACACCAATTTGCATATTACTCTTTTATTAGATGTGTGTGTGCATGTGTGTGAATGTTTTGAGGATTTCCTTTACATATGAACATGCCCAAATGTATCTTGCACGTAAATGTGTTTTGTAATAATTGAGTATTGTCTTAAATGCATTGCTTTGTGATTCTCCAGTGATTGGATATATGATTTCTCCAAAACTATGAGGATAAGTCACTTGAAGACTCCCATCGCATCCTCCTACAGTGTCAGTACTTTTACACCATTTGTTACAAACTCAGTATATAAATGTCTTTCTCAGACATGCCTTTCAGATATAGTTCTCATCTTATTTGGAAGCCTACTCATGAAAATAATTTAAATGCTCTGATTTTGTGTCTGTTTTGGCCTTGTTCTATTTGACTTCTCAAGAACAGTAGGTGCTAATAATCAAATGTTTTTGCTTGATAGTGTTAAACAAAACAAGCAACAGTAACCCTGTTCTCATATACCCTTATAATTCATAGATATGCACCTTAGCCAAGTACTCCAAATTGTGTTCTCCAGGCCTTGGGAATCTCTCACTGAATCACAGGTTTTCAATGTGTTCTCTGAAAGATTTATTTGGAAGTAGTTGTGTTCTGGTAGAAGTTTCCATCTGTAGCTAATCCCCTTCAATAGAAGGTATGAGCTCAGGTGTAAGAGAAAGCTCTTTTTAAAATCCACATAAACCATTCACCCAAGATTATACTGTTCTTGTAAACTAGGTCAGTTTTTACTCATTCAGAATTGTGTTCACTCTCTGGCACAGTAGGATGAATTGTGCACCACCAATAAGCATATTAAAAATAAACAACAAAAAACCTTCAATGCAGTGCCACATTCCTGAAGTTTCCATCCAACGTTCATATCAGTTTTTTAGATATTTTTGGAGAGTAGGGGAGATAAAATAAACACTTCCTAGCATTATTGTGTGTCTTCTTTCATCATTTTAACTAAAAAATTACAAATATAAATATATTTACTTTCAAGAACCTTAGAATCTGATGCAGACACAACAGATAATCTCATTATAGTTATAGCTAGTGCTATCATAGGGCTAAGCATCTTGTTCTGTGGGGACACATTAGGGGCACTCTGGGGGTTCAAGATTGTCACAAATACAGTGAATTTTAAAGGATAGCCTGCAGATAAATGAAATTGGAGAACCAATGTTCCATGCAAGGGTACAACTTAAGAAAGGCCCAGAAGCAAGGGAACCCACTATTTTGACGAAATCAGTGATTAGTCAAGGAGAATGCAAACATTGGCAAGAGAAGAAGCTATAGAAGCAGACCAGATTCAGAACAAAAGTTGTCCTAATGCACTAATTAACATGAGTTTTAGCTTACAGGAAAAGTGTGAAAGTAGCATGCTCAGACTTGCATTTGGGGAAGAAACATGAAGAAGACAATGTAAAAAAGATATACCCATATTTACACACACACACACAACATAATTAGACTCAAGTGTGAGAATGACATAATTAGACTCAAAATGTGAGAAGATAGATGCATCAGTTTTAACCCTGGATCCAAGGTTTATGAAGGACCCAGGATTAAAACTGATGCATCTATCTTCTCACATTTTGTCACCAAACATGATTTTAACTGTGAAAATATTTTTTTACTATTTTAATTAGCACCACCAGAAATTTATAAAGCAGCTACCTCTATTGCAGTTACAGCACTATCTTCATTTAACAGAGAAGGAGCAGTGACTGGAGTTCAGGGGAGGAATGACTTGGCTAAGGCCACAAGGGGAGGAAGAGACAGGACAGGGTCTAACGACTCCCAGCCCAGAGGTTTTTTTGAGCAAATACTCATTACGACAAATAATATTATCCACATATCTATAATAATAAAAGCATAATAAACTAATTAGACCAGACAGCTGAACAACCTTCCGGACATCCTTCTGGACGACCTTCTGGACGAAGCCAGGGCTGCAAGGGCTGAGGCATCTGCTGCAGCAGCCGCTGCAGCTGCGAGGGCCAAGCCCCTTGCACAAACTTCATGCATCGGGCCTCTAGTCTACAGATAATACAAATGCCATCTGACCCTAAGAGAAAACAACCCAGTCTTTTCCCTTCATTGTAATTTATTCCTTCAAGAACATTGTTTCCAGGTGTTTGTTAACTAACTCAAATTTATCTAATCCTTTATGTATGTTCTCTCTCTGTGTGCCTCTGTGTACATTTCAACAGCCATTTGGAAATCAATTCCACCACACTGGTCAAAATAAGCTACCAATGTTTCTTGTAAATGTAGTTATTTCAGGTTTTTATCCATAAAATAAATCAAAGTGTATGGGTTAGTATTTCAATATATTGAGGAGCTTATTAAGTTGGTGTTTCTAAGTATCTAATAAAATTTTAAGAGAAACCTTTTCTGTCAATATTTCCTTCCTCAAAATTTCAAAGTTACCTTTTAATTCTCCTTATAGCAGAGACATTTCTTCAAATGCTGTGTCCTCTGACTTTCATCAACTAAGCAAAGCTACACTTTCTCTCTGGTAATAACACAATAACTTAACAACTATATTTCTGTTGAAAAAAACACATTCAAATATCACTTAGATATATATTCTCTGCAGGCTGCTTTCGTTTGCCTGGATTATGGATGTATCTCGCAGTTATGTAGCAGAATTATGACATCATCTGCCTGAATGAAATTATGAGTTTAATATATCTCATTTGTGCATTGTGAATGCTTTGGGAGCTCTTTTTCTTCTAAGCTTTAATCTTTGACAAGACAGTTTCCACAGTTCTCCAGCCACAGTAAACTTATCATTGACTGACAACAGATTGCCATTTAGAACATTAATTGTAATTTTTGCCAAGAAGAAATATGAGCGGTAGGTAGCATAATATTAAAAGTGAAGAAAATGAACCAAAAATGAAATACATGGTGGCATATCTGGAAAGAAACTGACATGTCCATGATGATGAAGTTTCTAGGGGCACAATTTCATTCCAAAAAGAACATGATAATGACATTTTAGACTCCTAAATTCATAGTCCCCATGAAATATTTATAAGACTTTACAAAACAATGTGATAATATGGAAATACATGATTAATAATTAATAAATTAAAAAATTGCCAGAAATCACAGTAGACCTAGTGTTTAAACATTATCGCCTCAGCTCACATGAAAGCACATAGTTATGTAAGTGGAGAGGACTGGCATTTGTCACCCCAAACAAGGATTGTGGATTGGATTCTTACTTGGGCAACCACACCTTCACTGTAGGTATTGTTGTCAAGAAGAAGGAGAGTTCTCCTTTTTCCTTAAGTTTGATCTCAGTAATAAAAAGCGACTTTCTCTGCATGCCCCAGTTTAAATGTCACCTGAAGCAGCTTCACAGAGTGGCCCATAGCACGTAATGAGCTGTGAGACAACTGCCAGATGGTTTGTGGGTTTATTCATTACAAGACACAATCACAGTTTATTAACAAAGAAGAGAAAAAAAAAAACACAAGTTGGCTTTAAAGCACAAGATGAGCTATATTAATGAAATAGAACACCCAGTCAATGTTCATCTAGGCTAATTGTCACCTCTCCATATATTGATTTTGGACTTAAATACTCAATAGTAAATTAGGGCGTTAAGTGACAGTGCCAGTATTTCTTCTGGTTAGATATCTAAGTGGTAGACTTAATGTTTTACTGCAGCTGATTTGCAGCCAGTCGTGATCAGTCTTCCACATGAATGCACATATGCCTGTATCCTTAAAGGTTTTATGCACGACATAAAATGGGAGCGTAGTGAGGGCTCTTAGGCAGAATCCAAGCAAAGAAATGTGTTGTTATTTTCCAATCTCAAAAGTCTATTGCAGCAGAAACTCATTAGAGCTTGGATACTTGGCAGCTGTAATTTTTTTCAGTAGAAAGCTGGCTTTAAGAAGAGAATTCTCTAACAACTCAGTCTTCTCAGCATGCAGAAACTTCATTTCTTGCATTTTTTTCACATTGCTCTTCACACCTTCCAGCAGCCATTGAGTGGTATTCATTTTTTTTTCCGAGAGCATTTATTTGCCCCAGGAATGGAGACATTACAAGAACCTATGCTGTTAATGAGTTAGGACTAGATTGAATGCTTAGATCACACCAAGTCCAATGAAGACTTTCATTACATTTTAAAGCTAATAGTTACCAGAACTTCTAAAAGATTTCTTTAAACTCATGTGTGTCTTGACAATAAAGATGTTCTTATTTGCAAGAGCTCAGTCAGCTTTTTTTTTTCTGTAAGAAAAGGCTGTTTTGGTAGTTATAATTTCACAAAAACATGGTTTTGAAAATCAATATCCTGTGACAGATTATTTCAAGAAGTGTTTAATTCCCTCCACAAATATTTACTAAGAACCTAGAGTGTGCTGTTCTGCAATGTACTAGAGTATGAGGAGATATTACCAAATCAGCAAACATAAACAAACCCACCTATTTGGGAACTTTCACAGTGGAGGTAACACAACAACAAATTATAACACACGCCAAATGTCACATCTTCTGGCAGTATGCACATGAGGAAAAATAAAGCCAGGTAAGTGGATAAAGAATACAGTAAGAAGGTGCTATTTTATAAAAAAATGAAGAATAGCCTTTTGATAAGAAGATATTTAAGTGAGACTTAAAGGAAGTAAAGGGCAAAACTTGCAAATATTTGGGAAAGCAAATCTCCAGCAATAATTACAGAAGCCAACAGTGGTGATTGTTGGGCATGTGTAGGAAGCAACAAAAAGGTAAATGTGACTTGAATAAGAAGAAGGGAAAGTGTACTGAGTACCCAAGGTGAGAGCATTGGTGATATAAAAATTTTTTAATTTTGTACTTGGTTAAATATGAAGCCAGTGAAGGAGTCTGAAGCAGAGAGTCACTTGTCTAAAAGGAATGAATGGGACATAGAAATTTAACTAAGTATGGGGCAAGATGGGACACAGGGCATCAGTTTATAGAATACTAGGGGCTCAGTGCATGAATTCATGCACCTTGAAAGAAACTGTGGGCTGTGAGACTGCAGTAGGCATGCGGGGGGAGAGGAGGTCTTGGTCCATCCTCCATGCCCCCGTCCAGTCCCTCCCACCATGGGCCATGACCCCTGGTCCTATGTCTGCCAGCAGCCTCACTCCTACTGCTGCCACTCCCACATACTGACAGCGCAAGTGATTGTGACTGGCTCCAACAGCGGGTGCAAGCGGGGCTGGTGTTGTCAGCAGGGGTGAGTGGTGGCTGCTGCCCCGATTGCCCCTCAGGAGCTGGGGAGGTGGCGAAGCCCTCAGGGATGATCAGGGCTGGCAGCCATTGCTTATACCCACTGATGATGCTGAGTGATTGGGACCGGTGCCTAGCACTGGCAGCAGGTGAGAGCAGGGCCAGCGTTGGCAGTGGGTACAAGTGCCAGGCGGGACCACAGAGTGCAGGAGCAAATAATTTTCAATAACCACCAGAGGCTCATCCCAATGACAGCGACCAGCACTCTGCCTTGGTCTGGTGCCCTTGCTCACCTGCTCCACTATCTTGCCAAGGCCAATGCCCACCATGTTTGGTACATGCTCATGGTGGTCAGCACATGTCATAGCAACCAGTTGTTCAGTTATTCCAGTTGTTCTGTTATTTGGTCTATTTGCCTAGTAGCCTTTTATTATATAGGATTATATTGGTCCAGGTAGTGGATGGATTAGAATATGGAGGTGGAAAGTTGAAAATGGGTTAGAATCTGGATATAGTCAGAAAGAAAAGACAAGGCTTATGGATGGATTAGATAAAAGGTGGAAAATGGGAAGAAATGTAAGATGAATCCAAGAGGCTTGGCTTGACCAATAAGAAAGTCAAAGTTACTGAAAAGAGAACCCAAAAGGCACTACACCATTTTTCCCTCACAAACATCTTAGCACAAGATTTTTCATAAAATTTAAAATGGAATTGGAAAATGAATGTCTATACAACAAGTAAAGATAAAAACTATGAACAACAAAGGGACAACAAATACCTATCAACCAGGGAATATAACAAGTCAATAGAAATATCTGATGAACAGAATAAACTGGTGAATAGAATAGAAGTAAGGGCATAGAAAGGGAATGGACTGACAATTCTCAGGGGGAAGGGGGTGTGACGGGTATGGGAAGAGACTGGACAAAAATCTTACATCTATGGACGAACACAGTGGTGGGGTTAAGGGCATGGGGGGGAAGGAGGGAACCAGGTGGAGGGGAGCTATGGGGGTTTAAAAAAAAAGGAACATCTGTAATAATCTGAACAATAAAGATTTATTCAAAAAAAAAAAGGAAAAAATAATGAGAAGAGAAAACAATTTATTTTTCCGGAAAGGAGTGAAACTTTCTCTCGGAAACAAAGGTAAGAGTAGCATGGTTAGTCTCTGGGAAAGGGTCTCCACACTTGGTCCACATGGAATGTTCCAGTAAATTCTAGAGCAGAGAGCATTTTTATTTTAATTCCTGTGTTATAACCTGGAGGGATTCCAGTATTCTTAGAGAGTCATGGGTGCATCAGGGTAATGATGTGTGTGAATGTTATCTGAGGTTTTGAAGCTCCAGTCAGCCTAGTGCCATAAAGACAATAAGTGAGCAAGGTCTGACAGAAACCAGTGAATGTGAAGGCGTCTTAAGTTGGTAAATTTTGGTAACATACCTGATAACCATTACAACGGTGGGATTGGATGGAGCAGATTACACTCATTTTATGAGAGAAGCAATTGACACTAATATTTTTAAACAGATAAAATATCAATATTAAAATATTTTCAGAATCTTCATTTTTACTAGTGCTTCATACCTACAGATGGGATTTAAAAAATAGGGACAATCATAAAAGCAAATCCAAAAATGAGATTTAAAAAAAAATTGAATGTGAGCCTGGGAGACAAAGAAGGCTGACTTCGCTGCCAACGTCCTATTTGATGTCCTCAACTCTGAATTAATTTCCCTTTGTATGACCACGGAATTGCCTTCTTTGGATCCACCTTAAAAGTGAATTCCCATTTCAGTCCCACAACCAAAACCTCGTTCTACTCACTACTGTCCACTGCGACTCTTCACATCTGCCTGGATTTTGACAGTTCTCACGGCGCGGCATATTTATTCCATGTGCCTGTCTTAATAGAGTTTTCAAAGTGAGCTTCTTTTACAGCAATGGTTTTACCAACAGACCAACTGTTACTGGCATCTTGGCCTTCGAAACCCGTTTTGGGAGTGTTCTTTCACTCTTGCACTAGAGAAGAGAAATAATTTGGAAGAACTGTTGCCACCCTCCTGGATCCATGTGTCCTACACGCACTACAGCTTTATAGAAATAGATTTTCAATGACGGTTGCAAATCACCAAAATTTTTCACTAAATGTACACACTCATTTTTTTCTGAGTTGAAAACATTTCAAAGAATTCAGACTTTGTGTATATAACAGATGGTTCAATTTGGTCTACAGAGTTCGGTGTATCTAGGGATAATTGGTCTTGAAAAGCAAGGTAATAGGACTGAATTGCAACCGAGTATTACACATAAATAAAACATACCTGTAAAACTGTTCAAAGCAATACCTAATTGCTCCACCTGGACTAGCGCACCGCAGTTGAAAGTGTTCTGATGGCACCATTTGTCTCCTAACTCACTTAGCATTAGCTTTCTGCAACTTCAGATCATATTTGTGCAAACCCAACCAAGGTTCAGAACTAACACAATTTTCCACAACTTCCTAGTAAACAAATGAAAGAAGGTAACTCACAGCTAGACAGCTTAAAGTTACAGAAAGTCAATTAGCTGCATCATCTTATTGCTACCTTCATTATAAGAAATAGCAGTGAGAGATTGCTTTATGCTGATGTATTTCCTTTTATCATTTTTGGTACTCTCATACCAGCAGGTATACACAATTTACAGCTTCAAATGGTGGATTTTGGTCAAAGGTTAAAACAGATTAATACCAATAGAATCACATAGTCAAAATACTCAGGACCAATGAATAATCAAAATTTTTATGAGGATTTTAGTTGCTTTGTGAGTGCATTTATTGCATCTGAAACTTGTAACAGTCCTATGAGGTAAGCTAGATCTTGCCTGTATTTAATAGACGGACAGTTAAATCTCAGACTTGTCATCTACCTCATTGTCACCCAGTACCTGATGGCAGATCAAACTTTAAACTTCATAGATTTTTATTCCAAATATAATGTTCTCAGTCCAGACCTCACTGACATCTCAAAATAAAATAAAAATAGCAATAATTTCAAATGGTAAGATAAAATCCTCTGTCTTTTCTCAGTAGTTTAAGAGAATTTTATGGTTTAACCAGTCTAGGAAGTACGATGAAACATTAATAAATGAACTATGAGAGAAGTATTAGAAATCATGAAAATAGTGAAAAAAGTATAAAGTGATCTTTAGAAAAAAGTTGAGTGCAACTTCTGAAGATATTAAGCTACATTTGTCAGATTAGTTGTTTCAATTCACATGTGGGAGATTAACTTCTCTCACTTCCAGGTTCACAGTCGCAACTCACTGACCAAGTGTGAGCTTTTGATCCTTCTGTGGAAAGTGTGTCTAGTGTTCTCAAAAAAGGCTGTGTGAGAACAGCACGCAGTGAAACAGGCAGCAGCTAGAGATTCACCTGGGCTTGGGTTCCTTCCAATCCTGTCTCCTCTACTTAACAGCTTAGTAAACTTGGCCCAGTCATTGCTTAAACAATATTGCCTCTCAGCTTTCTCAATGATAAATAAAAAGTAATAGTACCCACCTAAAACAATAGCTGTGAATATGAAGATGATACGTGTAAAGGTTAAGAACAATGTCTGGCGCAGAACAAGCAACGATAGTTGCAGTTACTGACTTTGTATGCAAGATAGAAATATCAGACTGAAGTAAGGCAGCCGGCATAATCAGGTTTTAAGGATGTCACGATTTGTTTTTAAAAAGAAAGGAAAAGAAAGAGATGCAGATGTGGAGAGTGCAAGCTGTAGACAATAATACGAATGAATGAATGAATGAATGAATGAATGAATGAATGGAGGCAACATCTTGACCCTGAGACCTTTAGAAGCAGAGAAGAAGAAAAATAACCCGAGAAAGTAGAATTCTTGCCTGGAAGGCATATAAAATAATTAAAAGTTAATTTAAGAGATATATATATATATATATATATATATATATATATATATATATATATTCCTTGCCCTTTTAGAGATCATTTTATGAAAGGAATTCTCAATGATAAAATGTAGATGGTACATGTGTCTGCATAAGCACACACACATACAGGTTGCCTGAGTAATGTCACACTACCTGTACAGCTTCTCAAGAATATGTTCCTGCCTACCACTTCTCTTCTCAAATTCTAGCTATGCTGTTTATTTTTATCATTAACTACCAACATAGTAAAAACAACCACATCAGATTAATGTAAAAGATTAATTTAAGAATCAAATTGTAAAGTATTACCAACATTACTTTTT
>PVJC01040963.1:0-15580 GCA_004026665.1 Murina feae | reverse complement strand
TGGCCTGCTTGCCCCCAACTGCCCCCCTTGCTGGTCTGCTTACCCCCAATGGCCCTGCTTCCCCACCAGCCTGATCACCCACAACTGCCTTCGCCTCTTGGCCTCTAACTGACTCTACCTCGGCTCTGCCACCATGGCTTTGTCCAGAAGAATGTCCAGAAGGTCTCCTAGAAGATCTCCCAATCTAATTAGCATATTACCCTTTTATTAGTATAGAAGCCTGGTGCACAGGTTTCAGCTAGTTTGCCCTGAAGGGTGTCCAGATGATGGTGGGAGTTCCCTTGGGGTGTGGGGTGGTCAAGGCAAGGGGCCTGTGGTGGTTTGCAGCCTGGCCACACCCCCATGGGGTGAGCGTCCCTGCTAGGGGTGTGTGGCCAGCCTGGGTGAGGGGCTGAGGGCTCTTTTCAAGCTGGCCAAGGCCCCCAGCAGGGACCCTTACCCCATGAGGGTGTGGCCATCCTGGATGAGGGGCTGAGGGCCGTGTTCAGGTTGGCCACACCTCCTTCAAGATGAAGGTCCCCGCTGGGGTGCCTGGACAGCTTAGGGAGTGACTGATGGCTGTTTGCTGGCTGGCTGGGCCCTGGACATCCCAGGCTCACAGACCCTCCTTGAGTGGAGGCCATGGTGGCTAGAAGTAGGTATCTGGGGTTTATTTATTTTCTATAAATTGAAACTTTATAGCCTTGAGTGGAGCCCACAGCCAGCCAGGGCAGGTGGGAAGCTTGGCTTCTTCCATTGCCAGGGGCAACGCAAGCCTCCTGTTCAATCCAGCTCCATGGCTGCCCCCACTTTGGTTGGATTTATTTGCATATTTGTTCCTGATTGGCTGGTGGATGTGGCTGGTGGGCATGGCTGGTGGGTGTTGCTAAGGTACAGTCAATTTGCATATTTCTCTTTTATTATATAAGATGGAATGGCTGGGATCCAGGTAGCTTCAAATTTACTCAGTCTTTCTAACTTGCTCTTAACAGTGGTTTAACAACATTGAATTTTTCTAGCACTGTGTAAGAATTTCTAATCCCCCATAATGTAATTCTCATTTGGTCTTAATTTTTAAAATTGGCTAATCTGATAATTATAAAATTCTCCTTCCTTCCCTTCTGAGGATCAGTGCTAAAGTTCCTTTTTTTGTTCATGCTTTGTAGGATTTTGAAAATTTTACATATCTGGTGTACGTCATATAAACTGAAGTAAAAGTCATGTCCCCTTTCTTTTCAATTTCATCATAAACTTCATAACATTTTTTTCTTTTTTTCTATTTATTTGTTTATTTGGCCAACTCTAGCTTAATTTCTAACTAGTATCAGATTTTCCAGGTACAAGGAGTTCAAATCTTGGTTTCATCAATTATTAGCTGTGTTGCCTTGGGCAAATCACTCAATTTCTCTTTTCCACATTTTCTTTGATTATAAAAGGTGACTTTTATATCTTTGGGGTGCCCCCTCTATAGCATTCTGCCTGTTGTATTTTTTCACAGTGGGTCTATTTATGATGATATTCTCTTAGACTTTTTATTTAAATATTATTGCAGTGTAATTATCATATATCATATTCATTTAACACATACAACATAATGATTTAAGTCTGTCTTACAAAATGACCACCAAGCTAAGTGTAGTTAACCTCCATCACCTCACAGCGACATATTTTTCTTGTGATGAGAACTTTCATGATCTATACTCTTAGCAAATTTGTAATTAATGTAAATGGCCCAGTGGCTTGAATTATAGGTTTACAAAAGTAAATGCTCAAGCCTGAAAGGCTTACTCTCCTCACAGATGCAGGGGCTCCCAGAAAAGAAACAGGGGCTGAGCCATCTGAGCTAAGTAATATCTGGGAAATGCTCAGAATTCCAAAATAAAAGACAAAACCACTATTCCAAGGGCATGTGATCTGAAGGAGGAGCTTGGAATCTTAGCTCATGTGCTTAGATGTCGAATCTCAGAGACCTTCCATGGAGAAAGAGGAGCACTTTATGAGTGAGAAGCTGGAAAACATTGGCATTCTAGAGACTTACTTGATCATTCCAGTGACTTAGGGTCACAATCTAGTGTGCCATGTACTTGCTTTTACTGAAGCCTTTTAAGATTTAATTTCCTTGTCTGGACAGTAATATATTTACTATGAAAAATGTTTTATTTCAGTTTGATAATAAGATATGCTTCATAGACTTATTGAAAAGTTTAAATAAAATAATGTGCTTAAGACCCTTGGTATAGATCCAAAATTTCATAGTACCTCTTATTGCCTCGATTGATAATATATTTTTTATAATTATTGTTGGTGCATTTCTCTTACCCAGAATGTTTGTTTTGCTCTTATTGTCTCTTCAGTGTCAAGTTTAAGGTCATAAACAGGCACTCAGAAATTTGGGTATTATTAATCAAGGTAATATTAATCTAGTGGAGTCACCCATGAGGAATCAGAACGAAGAGAGATGAGGCACAGAGATCAGCTAAGAATCATTGCAATAGGAGGAAATTTGATGGAAATGTGAGACTAGAAATGCCAGTAAAGAATAGGTGAACACTGAGCATCAACCTATGAACCAGGAGGTTATGGCTCAATGGTCAGGACACATGCCTGGGTTGTGGGCTCAATTTCCAGTGGTGACATGTCAGAGGCAGCTGATCAATGATTCTCTCTCATTGATGTTTCCATCTCTCTCCCTCTCTCTTTCTCTCTGAAATCAATAAAAAATATATTTTTAAAAGGTAAGTAGAGATGAAAGACTTTTAACCTTGATCTCGGAGGAGTCTTTATAGAATGGAATCTTAAGTTTAATTTTTGATATTTTGTCCCCTTTATAGCCTTTGTTCAATTGTCATCATCTAATGTCACCTGACGTGTGTCTGACCTTTGAAGCCCAAGGACCCTGAATAATACAGGTGCTTTGGAGTGTGTGTGTGTTCATGTATGTGTGTTCGTGTGTGTTTTTGTATGTGTGTGTGTACCTGAGGCCAAGTCATTAAATTACAGACGATTTAGGCAGAACCTACTCAGACCCAATTGCTTTTTCTGAAGATAAGTCTTTTTTAAGTCTTTTTCTTTGGGTATAAGGATGTTTGAAATTACTCATTGAGAACTTACTCTGCTCTTTCCAACAGAACAATGTGGGGCAACACTCTCTCTCTTTCTTTGTTTTGTTGCTTATATTTCATTCCCTTACACGCCCATTTGAAAAGTTGCTAATGAGATTGGTGTCATTCTGGAGTATTTTGTTTTTCAGGGTTGTCTCTTTTAATTTTTTTTTTCAATGACTTGAGTCTGAGATAAAACCTTAACCATCCCAGAAAGTCACAGAGATTGTGGTACTGCAGTGTGACCGCCATCCTAGACAAGCACATGGGAGCACACACTCCCAGACTTCCAAGGACATGTGGGGAAATGGGACTTCATGCATGAGCATCTAACGACTATCACTTACGTTGTTTTTGCATTTTGCTCCCAGATCTCCTCAGAGGTGACAGACTTGTGCAGTTGGTGGCCAGGAGATAAACCAACTCAAAGCGCAGTGAAGCTGGGAAGCCTTTAATGCAGCCCAAGCTGTGTGCTCCTGAGTGCTACTCTGGGCCCAAGGAGAGGAAAGGCTGGATTAGCTTAGCCTTGAAGTGCATAATTACTGCCCAGACTCGGCCTCACATCTGTTACTACTGTTAACCCCACTCTTTATTCTTGAAAATAGTTTCTATTCATACTATTCACAATTATGCACAAATTCTATTTTCCATTCGTGCTTACTACTGACATTCAAATTCTAAAATAGAATCACTACTATTTAAAAGAACCCTCATTCCCAATGTATTCCTCAATGTTACCAGGTGAAGGTTTGTATAGTGTGTCACTCAATGTTAGTCATATTTTATTGAACAAAGTTATACAGCACTATTGTTTTCAGTGTACCCAGCCCTCTAGGTCACAAAAAGATGCATGAGACTTAGCACCACCCTTAAGGACCTTGCAAAATGTAGCTTCCATGAAATAGAGGATGGTTAATAATCTGTGTGCAGTAACTGTGAGCTCAAAATGTGCTTTGAGAAGAAAATTCTGCGTTGCCATGAAAGAGAATCTCAGAGGCTTCATCAATAATAAGCAGCTTAATATCTCTCTGAAGTACCTAAAAATAAAATTATTTTAAAGCAAAATGAAACAAAAAAGAAGAAACTGCTTACGGATGGGTCATCATTGAACAGCTTGAAAGAAAAAAAGGAAGGACAAATGGATAGAAACAAAAATAAGAATTTATTCTAAAGAATAGTCAAAAAAAGTAATCTGGCTGGCATATAGATTGCATATTAGACCAATGAGGATGCAGGGGAGCCTTCTACCTACTACAGAACCAGAAATACAATTATAAAACTCTTACTTCAATAATTACACTGTTAATCCAAGTATGAAGTTAGTAACCTTAAATTACCACCAGTGATAAAGCCACCAAAAATAAAGATGGGGCTCAAAGCAAAGCTCCTTAAATTTTTAAAGCCCTCAAATAAGCTAACTGTTACAAGAGAAATTACACAGGGCATTGAGTACTATCACAGAGTTTCTTTTGCATTGGCCCAGGGTACCAAACCAAGAAAAGAAAAAGTGATTATGTTTCTAAAACACTGTTATCATCAAACCATGTTTCTCTCATTAGATTTGGAGTTTCTTAAGGTCAGAGACCATCTACATATGTAAAAGCCTAAGTGACCATTTGACCATTTGACCATTCAATCATTCGACTGTTCAACTGGTAGCTATGACATGCACTGACCAACAGGGGGCAGATGCTCAATACACAGGCATGAAAACCTGGAACAGACTAATGAATCTCAGAGGAAGGGAGGAGGAGGGAGAGCAGGGAGAGATTAACCAAAGATCTTACATGCATACTGGAGGCCTGGTGCATGAATTCATGCACCAGTGACGTCCTTCAGCCTGGCCTTCAGGGATCGGGCCGAAACCAGCAGTCCAACATCCCCCAAGGGGTCCCGGATTGTTAGAGGGTGCAAGCCAGGCCGAGGGACCCCACTGGTGCACAAATCCATGCACTGAGCCTCTGGTATCTTATAAATTTTCCATTTTCTGGTCAGACACAAAAGGTGGAAAGAGGCAATTTGTTGATGGTGGTGACTGAAGATGATAAATTGATAAATGGCCAAGACTGCTGACTGCTGTCTCCTCCCTTGCTGCCAGCTGTCATTTCTCAGCATATGAACAATTAACAGCCTCCTCCCCACCTTCCTTTTCAGAGTGAAATCAAGAAGAGAAAGATGGGTGGATATTACTCTTTTGTTGTTGTTTTTTGTTTGTTTTATTTTTAGGTATGGTTTCTTATTCCTGTTACTGTTTCTGTTTAACCTTGTAGGATGCTCTCTTATAGCAAGAAAACACCCTCTCTTCTTCTGACATCAACTTTCTTAGAATGGCTCCTGACAACACTTGACCAAATGAATCTCCCCAAATGGTTCCTGAATCTATCTCCATTTATTCATTTCTTCGTTTGTGTTATCTATTGAACATCTACCACAAACAGATACTGTTCTTAAAACTGGGGTACAACATGGAATAAAACCCAACTACTTATTATCATGGAGTTTCCACTGCAGATAATCTTATATAATAAAAAGGTAATTTGCAAATTGACCCTAACAGCAGAACAACTGGGAATGACTGATCACTATGACACACACTGACCACCAGGGAGCAGATGCTCAATGCAGGAGATGCCCTCTGGTGGTCAGTGTGCTCCCACAGGAGGAGCTCTGCTCAGCCACAAGCCATCCTGAGGACTGCCAGTACAGCAGTGGTGGTGGGAGCCTCTCCTGCCTCCTCAGCAGCACTAAGGATGTCCAACTGCAGCTTAGGCCTGCTCCCCACTGGCAAGTGGACATCCCCCTAGGGCTCCTGGGCTGCCAGAGGGATGTCTAACTGCCAGCTAAGGTCCAATCCCCTGGAGAGCAGGCCTAAGTCAGCAGATGAACATCCCCTGAGGGGTCCCAGACTGTGAGAGGGCACACACTGGGCTGAGGGATGCCCCCCCTCTCCCCCCGAGTGCAAAAATTTTTGTGCACTGGGCCTCTAGTAAATAAATAAATAATAAATATGTATGATCACAGGTAATAGTGTTACTGATTAAAATAAAGCAGGGAAAAGAAGTTTGTGAGCTCAGAGTAAAAGTGAGGTATTTTATTATGCATGGTGAGCAAAGGTCTTACTGCTATGGTATATTTAAGCAGAAACTTAAATAAACTGAGGGAGGGACCGTGTTAACATCCTAGAAAAATGACATTCCAGGAAGATAAGAAAGTAAGTGCAAAGGCCCTGAGGAAGAAGTATGCTTGGCTTGTTTGAAGAACAGCAAAGAGGCCACTGTGCCCAGATGGTAAACGTGAATGAGAGCAGAAGCAAATGAAACCAAAGGAGGACATTAGAGTCTCATGACTATACTATGATAAGAAGGGCAGAAGCAGATAGACCAGTTGTCAAGCTATTGCAGTAAGTCAGGCAAAAGATGTTAATGGCTCATTCCAGTGGTAGTATTGGAGTTGAGAATTGGTCATAGTCCACATTTATTGTAAAGATAGATCCAATACAATTAGCTGGTAGTTTGGAGATGCAATGAAGGAGGGGAAATAATCCATCAAAGATTCCTCCAAGACCATTGACTTGAGCAGGTGGAATAATGGAGCTGCTCTTTGCAGAGATGGGGAAGATGAAGAAAATCAGGTTGAAAAGTGAAGTAAGGCAAGTTCAGGAGGTTGATTTTGCACTCGTAAAATGTTTTGATGCCTGTTAGATATCCAGCAGAGTCATCAAGTCAGCAACAGGCTAACTCAGCCGGCAGTGCAGGGAAGAGTTTTGGTCTGGAGGTAAAATGTGGAGATGATCAGCATGTGAATGTCACTTAAAGACGTCTGATGGGATGAGATTCCTCGGAGAGAGGTTACAAATGGAGAAAGAAGAGCAGACCGAGTGTGGGAAATGGATCTTTAAAGATTGTGGAGAGGAGGAGAAACCAGGAAAAGAGAGCAACAGTCTCACCTAAAAGCAGCAGAATAGTCACACAGCCGACCGACTGATCCTTTGCAAGTTTGCAAATGGCACCAGCACACACCGTCAGTTTCTTGATCGGGGTGACACCTGCTAGCTGAGAATGATCTTGCCGAGCTCTTGGCTCTGCTCTCTAAGCAATTAGTTCTACCTCTGTGCACTGCTCCTTCTTCTATTAGAAATAACCCATACTGCACCTGAGTATTTTTCTAAATCTGCTTTCTTCTGTGGAAGGTTGGGGGTCCAGACACCTTTTATTTTAGGTACTATTTGTCCCTTTCATTCTCAGCTGATACAGAATTTTAATTTCTTCTTTAAGACCATAGGTTTTGCCTGGTCATGGTGGCTCAGTGGTTGAGTATCAATCTATGAACCAGGAGGTCACAGTTCAATTCCCTGTCAGGGCACATGCCCGGGTTGCAGGCTCCATCCCTGATATTGCAGGATACAGCCAATCACTGATTTTCTCTCATCATTGATGTTTCTGTCTCTCTTTCCCTTTCCCTTCCTCTTTGAAATCAATAAAAATATATTTAAAATTGTAGATTTCAGATTTATCAATGTATAATCAATGCCATTATATGATTCTTTCCAGCATTGACCCTTCAGTGCCATGAGTAATTGGTGGGGTAGTTGTGGCACATTACCCCAAAACCTAAAAGCTCTGTTATTTAACCTACAGTATCTATGGTTCTTAAGCACAGGCCTCTGATTCTCAGAAATGCTACTACACATACCCTTAAAGCTTTCTGTGGTCTCAGCAAAGGATATTAAAGCCACATCCTGAGACCTTTTGAGACCATGTTTTCTGGGTGGAGCTCTGGATTGGTCTTGGCCTTAAAGCCATTTCTTATTTTCAGAATTTTTTGCCTGGATGAGAATGGGAATGAGAGAGGGTTTATTTTTGAAGCCAGAACGTCCTGGCTCCCTCATCTTCTTCTGAACTCAGGTTGCAGTTTAACAAGATATTTTAAAAGCTCATGTCTCTCTTCTCATATTTTATCATACGTGGATTAAAAAAATTAGTTGGCCCTTCTGACATTTTATTTGGAAATCTCCTTATCCAGATCCCCAAGTTTATACATACACCTGCTCTGCCTCCCACATTCTGCAGGTGAGGGTTTTGCTATACTTCCCACCACTACGTATACAGTTCATCTTTTCTCCAGCTGTTTCCTCACTGTCCTACGAGTCTTAACCAATTGCCTCCTCACGGCCCTCTGAGCTCCCACATGCTACCTGGTCACAAAGCTGATGCTATATGTTTTGGTATTTGGTTATGGCAGCATCCTGCATCCAGGTAACAAATTCTGTTCCAGATATATTGCGAGTGTTCCAGGAAAGAGAATATGGGAGCTGCCAGAAACCTCTCAACTTCCTTCTGATCAAGCTGGCCCAGACTCAAGGGTAGAGCTCCTAGACCTGCCCCTCGATGGAAGCAGCCATTGCATTTAAAGTTGTCAAGGAAAGTAAGCATTTGCCCCATGGGGTAAACAGGTTTACAAAATCAAACTGTGATTCATGGAAAGAAAATCATCCTGTCTCTTCTTAGAAGCTGTCCATCTTTGACTGTTAGAGTTATGAAAAGATAAAGCAATATCAAGTAATCGGAGGCATCTTTAATCTATTACAGATGGGAAAGCACAGAGGAGTAGCAGGTTTGAAGATGACAATTTAATTCGGCACATTGAATTGGAGACAGACAAGTTAATATTTCAAAAAGGCATGCGGATAGGACTCTGGACTCCCGAAGAGAAACCTGAGCTCAGGGGTAAATCTGGGAGCTAGGAAAATGAATACTATTACCCCCAAGAGAGTGTGAGGCAAGAAGAAAAGAAGCTTGAGACTAATGCTCAAGTAATAGAGCAGCTGGCAGTATAGACAGAAGAAGAGTGTTCAGAAAGGCAGGAAGAAGACCAGGCCAGTGCAGTGCTGAGCAAGTCAAAGGTGAGAACCAGGTCAGAAGGAAAGAGTGGGCAGATGACAGGCATGCTCCTCCCCATCAGGCCTTCTGCCAGCTTCACTGGATGGGGCATATTCTAGAAGAAATAAAAGCAGCAGACTTTTCTACCAGGTTAAAATTACCAGCAGGGTTTTGGCCAGACTGTAAAATTTATTTTTTGAAGTAAGGAAATATTTAAATAATGTGATGTTTTAGGGGGAAAAAAATTACAGGTTGAGCAGAATATATTCCTAATGGGAACAATATGCAGGAATGAGGAGCAGGAGCATAAAACCAATAGCATGCCTGCAAGTGCCCTTGTACACAAGCATTTGACATTTTGACATTTTATCTGTTTGTTTTTAAAGATAAGGACAGTCTCCCGGGAAAATTAATAACCGAGATATGCTATATCTTGACACTACATATAAATCAAATAAGAATGCTGTTAACAAGTAGAAATTTCCATTTCAAACTCTGCTCATGAAACTGAGTTTAGTGAGGGATGCCCTCCTGGGTGGTATTCCCGGACAAGCACAAGCTGGCTTGCATTGATTGGAAGTGAACACTGCAATTTGCTTAAACTATTTTTCCATGCAAGCATGCCACATTCCCCGTCAGGCCAGCTCTTGCCCATTCTGATGTCAGGAGTTCAGTTCACCTCCTTCCTGGCCTTTCTTCTCCTTCAATGGACAACACACACGGGACCTAAAGCAAGAACACCTAGAGTCTTTGTTCTTTGAGGGGCCCCAGATTTCTCTCTATGGATGATTGCCCAGCTGTGGAAACAAATTATAACGCATGGCATGTGTGGCTGCATCAGCATCCTTGGACTGGTGGGTTTCACCTCTTGTGGGGGGATTACTGTCAAACCACTTTGCATACATGTTTCCAAGTTTCTGATGCTCTAGGAAATGCCACCAAAGGCCTCCATGTTTAATCGAAAAAGCCAACTCAGTGCTGATAGATGCTGGCATATCATCAGGATAGGCTTCACCTCCTCCAGGTTGGTCCTCTCTGAAATATCCCAAGGAGAATCGTAAGTCCTGCCAGTGATTAAGTATAAAAATGCAGAGAAGCAGGCTGAAAGGAAAAATATTCAGAAAGAGGTAAAATGTAAAAGATTTCAGGAAGGCACTGGGAAGTAGTACAAGTTTTACCAGAAGATTGATTTGAATTTTGGAAAAGTCTTCTAACTGCCCAGAGTTCATGCAAATCCAAGTTCTGAATGTTTTTGAGGTCTGCCCTATCCATCGTAATATGTAATAGAAAGAACTAATTATCTTAGAACTGTGCAGCTGCATGCAAACTTCAGATTAATATCAGAGTTCAAAGCCAGAAACAGATGTGTAAGGCAGAAACAATGCCAGATCCATACTTTGGAGCACTAAGAAATATGTGGTTTGATGAAAGGGTCTTGTTCAATAATAATTTTCCATCTCTCAACCATGGCGATGGGATTAATACACATGAGTCTGTCAACTAGGTTGCTGTTTTTCATTGTAGTTGTTATTTTCCACTTGGGGCTTAATAGACAGGAAATTGACTTTTTTTTTTCAGTCTGTGTAGATTTTGGAAATTTCAAGTGGAAGACACTCAGAAAAACAAATCCAAAAAAGGTGGGTCTGCAATTGTCAATTGCAATTTGTTACTTTCCTTTAAGCAGAACTAAGAATAAAACCACGCAATTCAATTCCCTGAAACTAGTCCCTTAATGTTGTAGCTAAGTGATTGAGGTTTGGGATATAAACTTTGAAGACAGCTAATGTTTGTCGACATGATGATTTAAACAATCTTTCTGGGTGACCAGCCCAGGCACTGGGGACTTGGAAAAGCCCAAAAACAAGATGCCCAATACGCAGTGTGGGTCTGGAGGAGGCCTAGCTTTGTGACGTCAGCCTGTCGTTAGTGACACCCAGACTTTTATCAGAAAAGGATCAAAAGTTTTCACTTGGAAGGGGTCTGGTAAAAACTGTCCACAGCAAAAATGATTGAGAGAAAATACATGAAAATGTAAATAATCATCACTGGTAGGTGGGCGAGTTATGAGTGACTTTTGATCCTTCTCCAAATTCTCTTTTTTTCCCTAAATTTTCTACAATGAGAATGAAATGGTGCTGAGCTGAGATGAAACTAGGTATTTTTAGATGTTCTAATTATATGTTCCTGGCACGAAGGTAGCTACAGGTAATTCATATAGGGAAGACAAGTCACTGACCCTAGACCTTGTTTTCAATTTATAAGATAAAGAAAAAAATCTATTGTTGATTGGTATGTGAAAATAAAGAAAGCTCAGAACCTCACAAATGTTGGACATCAGGGAACCTTAGGTTTTCCTAGTATGAATTACCTGTGGCTTCCTCCTGGCATGTTGTAGTTGCCACATGGAGACATACCAAATTGTACGGTAAGGAATGATGTAGGTGTGCATCCGGGACAGTCATCAGGGGAGGCAAGGCTGATTCTCCTGGACTCAGCCTAACCCAGATGTTATCCTGTGGAGTGAGCACTGGAGATTCAAGCTAGTCAAGGAAATATGGAGAAGGGCAACTGGTAAAAGCTCTAGCCTGGAAAATAGCATCCATTATGAATAGTAAAAATGAGAGAAGAGGACAGGTCTTCAGCAACTCGGCAACCAAAGGCCAGAAAGATTGACAAATTTTTAGAGCATCTTCCCAGTGAAATAGACAACAGAGGTTCAAATGCCTGTATGCACTGCCACTGCATGAATAAGGCTGAGAAAACAGGGCATGGTATCAAGCCATCTGCCATACTTTGAGCCCTTACTCTATGCCAGGTGTTGTCCTAAAAGCTTCACATTCTTAGTTCGTTTAGTACCCACACTCTACAGAGGGTGCTATTATCAATTTATTCAGGGGAGCCTGAGGCTCAGGGTGATAAGGCTATTTGCTCAAGATCACATGTGTAGCAAATTACAGAGTTGGAATTCAACCCAGGTGTGTATGAATTCAAAGCCATTAGTCTTCAGTGTGATGATACGTTCGTTGCCTCTTAACAGGGTAACATACATCTAGTTGTTTGCCGTTTCGCGGCATTCCCAGTGGATCCTCACACCAGCACTTTGATGTAGACATCACTTCTATGTATGAGCACAAAGAGCAGAGAGATCCATGCCTCCCCTAAGGCTACAGACCCAGAAAACTGGAGATGGGAACCTAGGATTCCTGCCTTTCCTTTTTTTCCTTTTAATCCATAGCACATTGCCTGCAATTTCTCATTTCATCGGCAAAATGTCTTTGTGTGACGGTGAAAGCTATATATTTTCTACCAGCTGAACAAAACAATAATGGCCCATGCACAACACACTCAGCATGTTAATAATCCTGTCAGTACATGGGATTAACCTTTCCCTCCAAAGGGACAAAATATGCAAACTCTGATCCCCTGTAGGAGTTAGATTGCACCATATCCTATGTATATATTTCATTAGTTACGTCTATGGATTTTCTGTGAAAAACGTGAGCCTATATTTTATGCGTCAAAAGCACATTAGATGCGTATGATGAATTCCTTTTCAGCTTTAAGTACAACCATCAAGATGACAGAAACACTCTTCAATGATGTCACTGTAACCTATTTTTCTACATATTCGAACAACGTACTTTTTGACTGAATGTTCTCTCCTTCAGACTTGCTTTGAGGGAAGAAATGGAGTAGGATGGGGTCAAGGTCTATGTTGATAAGTTATTGCCACAATAGTGCTGGAAACCAACCTCTCCAAAACCAAGTGGCTTAGAGCAACACACTTTTATTTCTGTGCTTATAGATCTGCGAACTGGCTTTGCTTCTGATGATTCAGACTGAGCTCGGCTGGCTGGGGATGAGGTATTATATACATGGTTCAGGGGATAAGGTATTATATACATGGTTACCCAGAGCTGAACCTGAGCCTACAAGAAATACCAAAACAGTGAGCTATGTATAGCAGGTAGAAAAAAATGAATAAAATATTGTCAACTTGGAACCCTATTTATTTTCAAACTGATGAGAATGACAGAGAAAAAATGAATGTTAGTGATCTTTTTTCACATTGAAGCACTGTGCTGTGAGAATGTTTTGTTTGCATAAAGAAAGGATAGTGACTACTTTAATGGTCTAAGTGTACACTTGCATATTTTAAATATCAGCATTCATAATTTATGATCAACTGATTTACAGTACCAGTACTTGATTTAAGTAGACAGAAAATGCTCTTCATTAAAAATAAATTTCTAACACATGAAAGTTTTATCTTCTCTATTTCCATGTTCAGTGCTTAACAGTCATTGGCTAAGTATTGCTGCAATGTCAATTTTGAATCCTGATACCTTTTTATGTCTTTTTACTACACTCTGAACATGTATCCTATATCTGGAAATATTATGAAATGAATAAAACACTGAAATACAAATAAAACTATTTCAGATGTCTAATAAGAAAATATGAAAATCCAAACACCCTGGAATATCTCAATAACTTATAATACACATTTGCTCCAAGTTCAAAAACTTTGCTTGCTGGCTTGAGCTGAAGTTAAACCCAGCCCCTCCTTGGTCTATCTTCCATCTACGTACCAGTCCGGCTGAGTGTCTATTTTGATCCCTTGGGATCCACAGTTGTGGTAGAAGCATTATTCCTATTTTACTCTCTGAGACAATGTTTCCTTCTGTACTTTCTTAATTTATCCATCACAGATCATGGGCATGCATCTCTAGGCCTTGCCGTGTAGCCTGGCTTAAGGAAGATATTGGCTTACCTGAGTTTAGCCATCCCAGGAAGGTCTGTGTTTGCTGGGAGGGGGCCAGTAGGAGCAGTGACATCATCACAGAGACTGGATAAGAAGGGAGTCCATTATTGGCTTTTATCATCAGCTTTATTCAGAGAATCTTTATTTTTATCACTGTGTTTATGAAAGTTAACATATACTACCTTATTTGAAAATGGAATTCTTGCACTCTTGAAATGCTTTTGAAAAGTATTACTTTATATCCAGCACAGAAAATGAGAGGCAATGACAATATTCCCTGACATGCTTTTCACTGAGTCCTTGGCAAGCTCACTTTCCAGGTCTATGTGTATATCCACTCACAATCTCCCATTGCTAATGCTGGCTGCACTTATCAACGGAGAGGGCTCAGTGGTGTGTTCGCAGCCACTAAAATTATGTCTCCCATGAATCAAACTAATTAATTGCAGAAATTTTTATGAGGCAAACTGGTTATTGGGGAAATCTCAGCATTTCATCTTGTATCTGATCTGCCCATCGGCTCTCCCCTCAGTCCTCTGTGCACTTTTCTTACGCGTCATGGGAACATCCTGGCCTCCAGGAGTCACAGTGTCTCACGTAGCTATAGGAAAAGATCCTACAGATGTATTTTCTTCCTATTATTTACACCATTATGAATCTCCATATAATTCTGGTACAGTAGTGGCCCCCTTATCTGCAGTTTTGCAATCCATTGTTTGAGTTACCCACAGTGAATTGTGATCTAAAAAATTAAATGTAAAATCCAGAAGGAAATAATTCCTAAGTTTTAAGTCCTGTGCTGTTCTGAGTAGAATGATGAAATCTCTTGCTGTCCCTTGCTGCCCCGCCCCACCCAGTGTACCTTTATCCACATATACATTGCCCACCTGTGAGTCTCTCAGTAGCCGACTTGGTTATCAGATTGACTACCACTATACCACAGTGCTCATAGTCACCCTTATTTTGCTTATAAATGGCCCCAAAACACAAGAGTAGTAATGCTGAAAATTCAGATATGCTGAAAAAAAGCCATAACATGCTTCTTTTAGGTGAAAATGTGGAAGTTCTGGATTTAATAAGAAAATTTAAAGAATTGTATGCCAAGATTATTAAGATCTATCGTAACAACTAATCTTCTATCCATGAAATTGCCTAATTTATGAATTCAAGTTTGTGTAGGTATGTGTGTATGGAAAAAGCATAGTATATGTAGAATTCAGGGTTCAGTACTATCCCTAGTTTCAGGGATTGATTGGGGGCTTGGATAAGGGGTGGCCTGCTGTAGTTATTTATTTGTACATATTTATGTTATTTAAGAACATGCTGAATCATTGTTCTTTAGTATACTTGGTAAAGAAAAAACAAAACACACCCCTGCGGTAGCACACAAAGGAAGGTGACAAGTAAAAGTACTGGAGAGATGGCCAGTGTTGCTCAGTAGTTAAAGCATCGGCTTGAGAATTGAAGGGCCTCAGATTCAAATTCCAGTCAAAGGCACCTACTTTAATTGCAGTTTCAATCCCCACCCTCTGCTGGGGCTTGAGCAGGAGGCAACCAATCAATGTATCTCTCCAACATCAATGTTTCTCTCTCCCTCCTCCCTCTCTCCCTTCCACTCTGTCTAAAAATTAATGAAAAAACTATCCTTGGATGAGGATTTTTTTAAAAAGTGCAAGAGATCTTCAATTCTCAAGGAGCTTTTACGTTGATTAACTCATGTAATAGTCACAAACACTTAGGTATGAAAGAAAATGCTACTAAAGCAACTGAAATAATTAAATTGTTTTTAACACAGATGACTCTAAGAACCATGCAGCCTATATTTTAACCAACAATTGCTTAGTTATCTGCATCAC
>PVJC01040962.1:0-15592 GCA_004026665.1 Murina feae | reverse complement strand
ATTTGCACATGTGTGAATTTGGAGAGGATCACAATGCCTAATCATAAACTATAACACTCCTGGAACTCTGGTCAGAATCTACCACGTTCACTTACTGTGAGCCAATATTTTGTTAGTCACTGGAGACATAAAGACTATGTCCTTTTTTATTTTTTATTATTTTATTATTTATTTTTTTTCTAGGTCAGGTATAAATATTAAAAAAAAATTATTTTTTAAAAATATTTCAAGAAAAATGATTTTAAGTCTAATGTTACATGCAACAAACATTAATATTACAAGAAAAACTATTTTAAATATAATATTACGTGCAATAAACATTAATATTTCAAGAAAAACGACCTCTGTATATAAAAGCCTAAGTGACCGGCCCACCATTCAACCATCCAACTATCTGACCAGTAGTTATGATGTGCACTGACCATAAGGGGGCAGATGCTCAATGCAGGAGCTGCCAAGCTGTGGTGACTTGGCAGCTATGGTTCTTGGGCGACACACCTGGAACCAGAGAGGAGGGAGTCCGATTCAGGGGTGCGTCTCCTGAGAAATACCCTCTTGCAATCTGGGGTCCCTTGGATGTTGGAGAGCTGGTGTCGACCTGGTCCCCACAGGCCAGGCCAAGGGACACCACCAGTGCACACATCTTTGCACTGCACCTCTAGTTTTAAATATAATTTATATGAAATAAAAATTAGTATTACAAGAAAAAGAGATTTTAAATATAACATTACTAAAACTGTACTAACAGTGTCATATCACAGAAGTTGTAGGAAATATTAAAAATCTGCAAATAAGAGGATTGCTTCTGTTCTAAAATATATATTTTTTCTCTAGCTCAATTTTGGTTCATCAGTTTATGTTGTTCATTATATTCCACAAATGAGTGAGATCATGTGATATTTATCTCTCCGATTGGCCTACTGCACTTATCCATGCTGTTGCAAATGATAAGAGTTCCTTCTTTTTTATAGCAGCATAGTATTCCATTGTGTAGATGTAGCACAGTGTTTTAATACACTCATTGCTGATGGGCACTTACTAGTAGGCTGTTTCCAAATTCTAGCTATTATAAATTGTGCTGCTATGAATGTAGGGGTGCATATGTCCTTTCTGATTGGTGTTTCTGATTTCTTGGGATATATTGCTAGAAGTGGGATTACTGGGTCAAATGGGAATTCCATTTTTAATTTTTTGAGGAAACTCCATACTGTTTTCTTGGAGAGTTTTTAAAATGGCAGATCCATGGCAGAGATTGTTAGCTAATCACCAAATCAATTTCTATCTCTTCCTGTGCACGTGGTTAGACTACATTTCTCAGCTCCCTTGCAGTTAAGTGAGGTCATGTGACTAGATATTAGCCAATAGCATGAGATTGGAAGCAATAAGCAGCACTTGTAGACTTAACCCATAAAAAAAATTTCAGAGAGAAGATTGATGTGATCCCAAACATGATAACCCTAGAAGTCATGTGTTGAAGATACTACAAGATGGAAAGAGCCTGGAACGGAGGCTTCCTTAATCACTGCACAGTGGAAGCCACCTGCTAGTCCATACCTGTTTAGGTTTTATGTGAGCAAGAAATAAACTTCTATTATAGTGAAGGCTGAGATTGGGGAGTTTATCAGGTATGATAATGCTGCCTTAGCTAACATTTTATATACCACCAGGTCATTTTCTTGGGTCCCGACCAGCATTTTTAGATAGAATGTGCTAGGAATAAGAAAAACCAGAGTGCACGACATTATTAAGGTGAATATTGTTTTGGGAAACTTTCTGTATATGCTGATTTGGACTCTTATTGGGCTCCCACAATCAAAAGTCTGAAAGCCACTGGTCTAGTGGAGGCAGGAAAGTCACCACCTCTGTACAATGGAGTGTGTAGTTATGGCAGAGGTGGTTAAGTCCTCATGCAATGGAGACTCAGGTAAGGAAGTGCCTAGAAAGCAGAGATGGCATTAGGGTTCATTTCCCCAGTCAGTGGGTATGGGCTGCCTGTGGATCAGTGTTGAGAGGGTTTCTGAAGTTCTTCCAGGATCTCTGGGAAGGAATGCTGTGTCTGATAGCAGCATCTGCCCTGGGCTTGGGGAGGAGGAGTAGAGGCTCAGGCTGGTCTGCCTCTGACTATTTCACATGGAGTCTGGGCTCCTTCCAGTGAATTCACCCCCTTCCCAAGTTTATAAGTTTATAGCACACACCCAGCGTCTCTAGCACTGTGCTAAGCACCTCGAGGTATCTAGAAGAGCTATAACTAGCCCCTGGGGAATTTACCTTTTAGGGGCAATAAAATAGGCACTTGGAAAATAATTATACAGCCAGCGAATGCAGAGTTAGCAATTATAGATGCAGAACCCCGAGAAGGGAGAGGTCTTTAGGGAGGAAGTGGGATATGATGCAAGCCTCGAAGGACAGGAAGGACTGAGATGGGGAAGGAGGAGAGGAGCTGAACATTCTGAAGCTGCCCTGTGTCCATGGACTTGCCCAAGCTCTCCTGGGTTCTTAAACTGGGCCTTTATCCAGGAAAGAAGTTGGTCTTCAGGGGATTGGAGAATAATGAAGAAGAAAGAGGGCTTTGAAGGGGTGCCAGTTAGGTGTTTTTGCGTATGAAGAGCGTGGGGGAGGGGAAGAGGGAGCTGGGTTTTACTGGGAGTATGATGACTTACCTTTCTCTCTCCAAGAGTGCCCCAGAGAGTTAAAAATGCAGTACATTTCAGGGCTGCTTGTCAAAGGCATATTGTGCTTTATTCCCTCTGCTGCAGCAGTTTTGTTCTGTAGTGCAGGCTACTGAATTCTAGTACACCTTTTGCCTGCTTGATGGAAGCTATAGTAGTATAGTAGTAATGATTAACACAGCAGGCATCTTGAGTACAGAGAACCATTCTAAGTCCTTTAAGTATTTTAACTGCCATAGTCTTCAGGGTAGCTCAGTGAGGTTGGCATCAATATTATTCCCATTTTCTAGAGAAGGAAACAGGTACAGAGACGGTAAATAACCTGTTCAAGGTCACACAGGATTTGAACATGGGTATCCTGAGTCCAAGGCTTGTCCTTGATCATTATGCCACACTGCATCTCAGTTTTTGTTTTTTGTTTTTTTTTGTAAAATTCTATCTGAGAATTCAAATTCTCTGTAAGATCCCAGCCAAATAGCCAAGTCAAATAATGGTAATTAAGTCCCCCATTTCAATAGGAAATTGCAGCTTACCAAATTATTTTATGTCTAATGTTATCATTACTTTTTCAAATAATTCAATGAAATAGGATTTCTTTCTTTTGGCGCATGTAAAGCTGGCAGCTCACCTAAGTCCCTGTAGCTGGTGAAGACCGTCTGAAACCCAGCCTGTTGGCTTCGGGCCCCCAATGCTTTCTGCCCTAAAAGAACGCCTGTGCTTGGCAGTCGGGACTTTAAGAGACTGACTTTGAGACACTGACCTATGTCTGTTTTCACTGCCCTAATGACTTTGCTGGGTTTTCCTCCAGCCAGCTTTTGTTTTCAGAAGTAGCTGTGAGGTATTTGTAGGTGGGACCTGGAGCTAGCACACCTGTAACCTAAGGGAATTTATTTGAAATACTGGTAGACTGGGAGAAGTTGCTTAGAAACAAGTGCACTAATCTGCTGGTGATTCTTAGCAGTTCGAGGAGCCATTCATGGAGGGGCTTTGGCCTCAAAGGTCTTCGTATGAAACTGGGCTCACTGCTTTCCTGCCTGGTCAGCAAATTACTCGGCCTCTGAGAGATGCTTTCCTCAACTTAAACTGGAAGCTGATGGTGCTCCCTGGCAGGTTGGGGAGGACTGAAGGAGGTGCTTGCACAGTGTCTCGGCTGTACCCAGTGTGTACGCTCAGTCACTTCGTGAATTTAATGGGGAGCAGGCTGCGATGGGGCAAAAGTTCCAAACCTCAGCACCTTGTTAGTCTTTATTTTTATACTATAATCATCTCTGGGCAGGTTTTCCCAGCACCTAGAGCTTTTAGATTAGCATGATATTTGTATATCTCAAGGACAGGAGCTTTCTTATGCTCTGTGAAGCTACACATCCTAAGGTAAAAGCAGATCCTGCCTTCTGAAATCCTGAACACCCTCTGTTCTTCACGGGACATTGACACCATTTCTTGATGGGTCAGGCATACATCAAAGTTACTTATTTTACTTTTTCTCCATAAGAGAGATGATATCCTTGCCTCTTGGACTTCACTCCCACTTGGGGACTTCATAGTTTTTACATAATTTTCACATTCCCTGCAGAGTGTTGGTTTCCCCCTCGCCTGAACTTGCAGTGGGATGAAAGTTAGCCCTTCATGTGGACTCTGAAAGGCGTGCCTCAAGAAAGGGGTGCTTAGCTCAGTGGCGGCTGTTTACCTCCTTCTCCCTTCACATAACTGTTGAGGGTTGTATAGGAACTTCCAGTCCCAAAACATCGCCATTTGAGGTTAGCTGACCATAACCAGTAAAGATTTTTGATGATGTTCTTAATTTACTGATGAGTTACCCTCTTTTTCTCTATGCTGCTCACAGCACTCTGCTCACTCCTGTCCAGTGTCCCTAAGCTAAGGAATCCAGTGCTTTGCCTATAGGCAGGCAACCTTCAGAGAGTCAGAACCTGCTGTGGGGGCCTTGTAGGGACGCCTGGTAAAGGGCCTTCTTCTTCCCCACTGAGCAAGGGAGGAGCTGAGCGGAGCTGAGCATGCCCAGTTTCTTCTATCCAATTCATCAATAAGTCACTGTCTAGTTCTGGCCCCCAGCCCTTGGAAGGTGTAGTTAAGTTAATAGAGGGGCAGAGAGAGTCCAGCACTTAACACTAATTGGTTTCCCTCCCAAAGAGGAAAGCATAGGTGTAGGGGGTAAAGCATTCCTCCCTTACACTGGCTGCAACTTGATTTTTTTTTTTTTAAGGAGCAATTGCCAGATTTCATGGTTGTGTTGGGGTTAAACTACACACACACACACACACACACACACACACACACACACACACACACACACACACACACGGAGGAGATGGTCAAAATGTTTATAAATAACCCTCCCACATCTTTACCTCAGGACTCAGGCTTAGAAAAAAACTAACGAGTCCAGGATGTTGGTTAGAGCGGCTTCCCCTGGACTCAGAATCAAACGAACAGAGCAGTCACTTTGCTGGCTCAGGGTTGTTGCAGAGGAGCCAAGGAAAGAAGGGACCCAGGCACGCAGCTCCTTCATCTATCTGCCTGAGTGACCTGTCCTGTGTACACTCCCAAGGTGTCACTGGCGATTTCATTTGGTTAAATAATTATTTAGTAACTAAGGTGGAGGCAGGATAAATGTTTGGCAGTGCCCTCTCTCTTAGGAAGTTGACAATTTTTGTTAGGAGACAGGATTGATTACCCCCAAAGGACAGGGAAATAATTCACTGAAATAATTCACTGAATCAAAGCTCACTGTCCTGCAGCCTCTAGAATCTGTGTACTCCAGCACTTGTCCCAGCTGCACAGCATATCTGGCTCATGCTGTTCCCTCTCTCCATCTCCTCTAGCTGAAATCTTGTCTTCAGTCCCCAGTGCTCCTACATTCAGGAATCCACCCATCTGCCCTCCTTTCCCCTGCGCCTTCATGCTCGGCCGGTATTCTCACATGGGCCACCTAAGGCACATTCACTTATTCTGATTTAGCTCAACACTTAGATTTATAAAAAATACTTTTTATTGATTTTTTTTTTCAGAAAGGAAGGGAGAGGGAGAGAGAGAGAAACATTGACGAGAAAGAATCATTGATTGGCTGCCTCCTGTACACTCCACACTGAGGATCGAGCCCGCAACTGGGGCATGTGCCCTGACCAGGAATCGAAACTCCTTGGCTCATAGGTCAATGTTCAACCACTGAGACATGCCAGCCGGGTGACACCTAGATTTTTAATCTTTGTAATCAGAGTCTCCATCATTTATTGAGCACTTACTATGGAATCCTGATATTTTGTCTCTCCAAAATTATTATCTCCAATTCAACCCTCCTCTCCTTCTGCCTCTTCATCAATTGGGAAAATACACTGCTTTTGCCTGCACTGTGCTGCAAACTTGTTATGGGGACATTGTCACTCATAACCCCTGCCCCCCAGCCTCACTATGATGGGCTAGTCATAGTTCATCCCTGGGGTTTAGGGGCAGCCCCGCTGTGGTGGGGAAGCTGGGAGATGGCCTCGGCCATGTCTCTGTCCTGGAAAGAAGCTGGTGAGTAGGAGAGGTTGGCTTTGAGATCCAGAGCAGGCACTGCTGAGAGGTCTGGCATTGGTCCAGTCTCTCCTCCATCTCTGAGATTTTCCGCCCAGAGCGCATAGCCTTTGTTTTAGGTGAGATTAGTATGTCCTAACTATGCACACACCTTACCTTACCAATCCTCACAACAAAATGAAGTATTATTATTATTTCAACCTAAAAGGAAGCAGTTTTGATGCTTTTTTCTCATGAGAAAATATATGTCCATTAAAAACAAAATCAGAAATATAATACGGAAACCAAAATGACCTGCCACCCCTCTCGGGCCTCACCTGGCACCTTGTACATGCTGCTTTTCCATGGGCTGTCCACTCCCTAGGGGCATCCTTCCCATCCACCAGCTGCCAGGCCTTCTGCTCTGGCTTAAAAGTCACTTCCCTGAATGGCCAGACTAGATTGGGTTCCCACCCACTTGCTTTCCCAAATATTTATTTGTGCAAGTGTTACTTTGTGGTACCTTCCCCATCCCTGGATTGGATGCTCCTTAGAGTTGGCTCTGAACCTGGGCCACGGCCAGTACAGAGCCTGATAGCCAAATAAATCGACTCTACGTACGTTTACTAAGCTTCTAAGTGTTGCTTGTATTTCTAGAGGCTGGAAGAATTCCAGTTTGCTTTGCTATTACTGTCTAGCAATTTAAACATGCATCCTTGAAGAACTGAAAATCTCCAGTCTATCTCTTTCAAAAGATGAGGACTCCACCCTCTCAAAAAGGCGATCACTACTCAATTAAACTTCCTGCGGGTTTTAATTGCAGGGGAGCTGTGGGCAGCGGGAGAGCTGGGCTCTTTTCTCAAGATGCAAAATCTATGATAACTCTGGGTCCTGCTGCTGTAAATTAGGGTCACTCTGCCCTTAATTGGCAACGAATTAAAATTCTCCCTCGCAGCCCGCTTCTTTCTCTTCTTTTATGTGATGGATTTTTGAGAAAAGGTGTGGGAAGTCCTGGCACCTGCCCCAGTGGAGAGGGCATTGTGCCTGCGCCTGGGGGCAGGTTCGGCTGTGGGGCCCGCTGCGAACCGGGGTGGTGAGTGATTCTTCCCTGTCATGAGCATCCTCCCCCTCCCCTAGTCCTTCTGCTCTCCAGCCCCTTTCTTTGTTTAGGAATTTTGCAAGGTCTCATTACTAGGGAAATATCCCGTGTGTGGAGGGGGGGAGGGGGAGAAGGGGGAGGAGGACGGTGGGAGGGGCAGCTCCTACTCTCTCTGCTTTCTCTTAATAAGTAGAGGGGGAAATTCTCTAAGTTTTGAATTTGCAAGCAATCTGGATGCAAATCTGGCCAGAAAGGCCCGTGGGAACCATCTGCTTCAGGCTGGACCACCTTTCCTCCATGCAGGAGAGAGAAAGGGAGTTTAACAAAGCTTTGGTTGCGTATCTGGGGGCTGAGGCAGCTGTGGGGGAGAAGAAAGGCCTGGGCTGTTTGCTTCCTTGCCCGGCTAGTGTCCTTCAGGAGAGCCCTCGGTCAGCACGCACACTGGGCCTGCTGGGTGCGCGGCACTGGCTGGATGTTGGAGCAATAGGAACTTCTGCCAGGAGCTTGAGGGCTGGGCTCCTGGGGAGCAGGGAAAGGGTAATGGCTGTGCAGCAAGGGGATGGGCACAGGCAGAGAGGGAACCAGGAAAGATGTCTCATGGAGGCCCTAAAGCAATAACCCACGATGCATTTTTTATCCTATTGATCATAATGGATGGGTTTATTTAGACAAATGAGTTCACAAAATATTCTGTCTGTAATGGTCGGTGTTCTATAAGCCAGCCCTTCCCAGGGACCCTCAGAGGTTCCACTAGGGCCAAAGCAGCTCAGGGAGCCCGGGACCCCGCGTCTCAGTGCCAGGTGTGTGTGTGGGTGGTTTAGGACCCAGCCCAGGCCTCTGCCACTCCAGGAAGCTGCTCTGCTCAGAGGTCTGGGGTCTCAGTTTCTTCATCTTTGCAATGGGATTTTAATTCCTTCCCTGAAGATTAAGGACGATTAGAGGAGATGAAGGATGTAAAGTCTTATCTGAGATTGAAGGGTCAGATAGCAAACAACAGTTTATCTCCCTCTCTCTGTGAAAGGATCCACCAGGCTTCCTTTAGTTGCTCAGCAAATATTTATGTGGCTGGCTGGCAGTGTTCTAGATGCTGGGGTGTTAAGCTGCGAACAAAACAAAGACCCTGCTCATGGAGGAGTCTGAAAACACAGATGTGTGATACCGTATCAGGTGATGGTAAGTGCTAAGAAAGATGAAGCAGGGTAAAGGAACTTGTGACAAGGAGGGTGACGGGATGGGCGACGGGATGGTGGGTGCTGCTGTGTAGGGTGACTCCTGTGCAGAGACCTGCATGAGATGAAGGAGTGAGCATCGTGGCTGGGGGACCTTCAGGAGTGGGGCCAGCCAGGGCAGGAGCCTTGAAGTGGTAGTGTGTCCTCAGTTAACGCCCAGTAGGGACATCTGTTACCAGTGGTGACATGTGTACAGCGCTTACTGTGTGCCAGGCAATAGTCAAGCATCACTTAATCCTAAAAACAACCCCATAAGGGAGGCCCTATCATTGTGATGCCCATTTCATAGATTAGGAAACTAAGGCATCCTAAGCAGCAAGCTTAGCATTCAGGTAACTGGGGAAGAGGAAGCAGTTCTTACTTACATGAGGTTGGATATAAGCCCTGTGTAGAGGAAAGAATGCATGGTTTGGGAAGAAAAAAAGAAATCTGAGTTTGTGGCTCAATGGTTGAGTATCGACCTATGAAACAGGAGGTCATGGTTCGAGTCCCAGTCAGGGCACGTGCCCAGGTTGCAGGCTTGATCCCCAGTAGTGTGTGTGCAAGAGGCAGCATATCAGTGATTCTCTCTCATCACTGATGGTTCTATCTCTCTCTCCCTACCTCTCTGAAAGCAATAAAAAAATATTTTTAAAAAATCTGAGTTTGTGCCTTGGCCTGCCATTCATCTGTTGTATAATCTTAGGTAAGATGCTCTTCAGTTCTCTGAGCCTCAGTTTCCTGACTAGTGAAGGGGACTAACAAAATCTCAGAGGATTATGTATTGCAAACTGCATAGCACCCTGAAAATGGTACTTCATCTCTACTACTCCTACTCCTACACCAATTCCATTCCTCGCCACTTGAAAAGAGAGAGAATGAGAAAGAGTTTGCAACTTGCGTAATTTCCTCTTCTTTCCCTGGAATTTTATTTTAGGCTAATGTCTCTGAGGGTGAATTAATTACAGTATCCAGTGGAATTGGTAAGCATTTTTCTGAAAGATTAGAGAGCTTTGAGATAAAGTTGGTGGTGAGGCTTCTCTCATTTCTAAAGAAATCGCACGAGGTCCTAGAATTCCCGGTCCACGCTCATTGTAAGACCAGGCTGCCCCACACCTAGGAGTTTATGGCAGCTTTCTTCAGTTTTGTATTGTGTAGCTAGAAGGTGCTCAACAACTTTTAAGTAGGTGGCCCTAAATAATTTCACCCTTTTCAGTTATTCTATGCATTTGTCCCAGAGTCCTGTGGGATGAATGCTAAATCCCAGGGGATATGAAGAGATGGATATTAGTATTATTTCGGGCTACGGAGTGGGAAAACTGAGGTGAAGCGACTTATCCAAAACTGGGTAGTGGCTGGCAAGCATGGGCACTCATTCTCATGTTTGGTGAGGAATACTTTGCTCCCATCAACCATGGCAGTGGGTCAGTTTGCTACCTGATTGAACATCTGTTCTGTGCCAGGCTCAGTGCTGCTCAGTGCTGGAAATGTAAGGGGGAGTGATGGTGCCTGCTCTTGGGAATGCCTATAGAAGATGCGCAGGAGATATTTTTTGGATTTGCTTGCTTACTGCGGCCCTCCTGGCAGGTCCAGAAAATCCAGAGGTGGCGGTTGCTTTATTGTCGCTAGATGACTGGCAGGCGTGCGCCCATCTAGCTGGCACCACATCTGGTGCCTGTGACCAGATCCGAGTCATGCAGTCTGGGCTTTGTTTTTTTCCCAGAGCGGCACTGGCTTCCTGCTATAAGTTCCCCCTTGGCTGTGATGCCATCCTCCCCTGGGGTTGGGATAACAGCCTCCTGGGGACTGTGATTAATTTCAGGAGGAGCGGAGCCCCTAGGGAAAGAATGCTGTCTCCCCTTGTGTGCACCTGGGATTAGGTAAAGCTGCCGTTAATGCAATTAGGTAAAGGCCAGGGCCCGTGCTGGGTGCAGGAAGCCACCGGTGAAGGCTTGCCTCCCTGCCACTGCTTCTTAACACTGATTGGGCCTGGGAAAGCAAACTTATTCTGAAGTCAAAAGTACTGGCTTTGGGAGTCAGCTAAACCCATTCAACTAATTGTGACCTTGGGCAAACCTCAAAGCCCCAGTCTCCTTCGGGTACTGATCCGCTCTATCTCATTACCTTTTGGTGAGGAAGAACTAAGATAATGGCATGTACTGAGGGTACTCAGTAAGCATCAATAACTGAGCTAAGAGAACCACAGGGACTTTATCCCTGTTTTCTAAGGGCTCCTAGGCTAGTGGAACTTCAGGGGTGGGGTGGTCAGTGAGGATGTGGGGAGACATAAACCAGAGGACTTTAACTGCATTTGGATATGCGCCTTACGAGAAAGGGTGAGTCTCGGCCCCCAGATGAGACTGTCCTTTGGTGTTACCAGGCTGCGCGTGTGCGCAGAACCATTCGCACACGTGGTATGATCTCGGATGGTGTACAGTGAAGGGAAGCCAGAGCCCTGTGTGCTGAGGAAGGGGAGTTTGTGGTTGAAAGGGCAGGTTCAGGAGGTTCCAGTGGGAGGGTTGGCAGCCAGGCCCGTGCTCCAGGGGGCTGATGGATTACATTCCTCCGGTTAAAAACCATCAGAAACCCCACTGAGAGGGCTCTGTGGCTTCGGAGCTTTGCTGGTGTTTCCTCTCACAAGGGAAAAAGTTAGTTTTTGCCTTTAAGTGTTACCTTTCTGTCCTCTTGGTTTCCTAAGTGTGGCAAGATCCAAACCCAAACTATTTGCGCTAAACTTGTTAATTTTAACAAAGTGGTAGAATGGACTCAGAATGGGAAACAGCTGAAATGCCGCCAGTTTTCCTTCCCTTTGTGGTTATGTTTTCTGACCTTTGAAAGGGAAGTTCTCTTGAAAACCAGGCAAACTCACGACTCAACTTTTTAAACAGGGGCCCAGTTCACTGTCTCTCAGACCGTTGGAGGGCCGGACAATATTAAAAAAAAACTATGAACAAATTCTACGCACACTGCACATATCTTATTTTAAGCAGGACAGGCAGCGGCAGCAAAAACACCCGGCATGTGGCCCGCGGGCCGTAGTTTGAGGATGCCTGCTCTAGATGGTGGCTGTGACACGTGGTCAGGAACAGAGTGTGGACCTACTGTGTACTTGGGCCTGAGCTAAGTAATGATGTGGAGCAAGATTTCTTGAACTCTTAAGATTGTTAAAACACAGTTCAAAGCCACAGAAGCTTTGGGGAGTGATCTGAGGGTGGGCAGCTGAGGGAGGCTTTGAAGCCACCCTGTTTGAACACTTAGACTGCTAAGTGCAACTCTTCAAGCACTTCGCGTGCCTTAAATGGTCTCATGCATGCACGGGAGACTTGGGAACAGAAGCTCTCCTGTTGATCCTGGGATAAAACCCCCTTATCTCCTCCCTAAATATTGATTTAGAATAATAGCTTGTTTTGAACTCTCTCCGAATAAATTAATTTTTAATTTAGAAAAATGCCTCTAGGGAAGGTTTGGGAGATATGGGGTAGCTGATCAGGAGGGTGTCTTCAAAGAGATGAAAGAGGGGGCAAGGTAAAGGCATTACTTTAATCAGAATACTCTCCTCCCCATGTTAGGCTAGTGCTGTTAACACATTATTGTATTTGTAAGACTCTGTTCTGGAAACCAAGGGAAAGGCTGTGATTTGGCCCCTGAATTTGTGTGAGTGTATCCATTTATATATGCGTGTGTATTGTCTTTGCGAAAAGAAAATGAGATTGGCACCCCCCCACCCCCACCCAGAAACCACCCCCTCCCAGACAGAGTATGGAGTAGCAGAAAGAATTCTCAACTAAAGGTCAACAAACTTAAATTTATCTCCTAGCCCTGCCTCTGATGAGCTGTGTGACCCCAGACAACACATTTGCCTTCTCGAATCCTCACGGTCTCTTTTGCAGCAATGGGACCAGACTCAGCCCTGTGGACCAGCAGCATCAACATCACCTGGTAGCTTGTTAGAAATGCAGTCTAAGGCTCCTCTTCGGACATATGGGATCAGAATCTGCAGTGTAACAAGATCCCCAGGTGATTTGTATGCAAATTAAACTTGAATAAATGTTACTTTAAAGAGTAATTCCTGTTCTAATACCCTAGTAGTTTGTATTTTTTTAAAATATAGAATAAAATGAAGTTATGAAGAATTTATTCAAGACTGGGCCAGTGCCTGTCCAGCATGGGCTTAAGAGGTCATGGTTTGATTCCCGGTCAGGGCATGTACTCGGGTTTCCGGCTTGATTCCTGATGGGGGGTGTGCAGGATGCAGCCAACCCATGATTCTCTCTTATCATTGTTTCTCTCTCTCTCTCTCTCATTTTCCTTTCCTCTTGAAATCAGTAAAAATATGTTAAAAAAAAGAAAAAAGACCAGGCCAGTCTTATCCTTCAAAAGTTTGTACTGTGTGGGAAAAAAAGATTTAAAGGCATGAACTTGCACAAAGAGTTATACACTCGATTCCAAATGCTATGTATACATATTTCTCCTTTCTGCCGTGTGGCTTAGGTCTTCTGCAGTATGGTAAGGACAGCTGTGGGGGAGGAGCAGAGGAATTGTCAAGGTGATTGAAGGTGGAGATGGCAAAGAACTGGGACAGCTGAGAACTTCTGAGCTGGCAGGTGACAGAGCAGAGGGTCTCAGCCCAAGTCCTCAGAATCATCACAAGGGTTCTGAGGATCAAGCATCATCAGTGATTGCAAAATAACATCTCCTATTTTCTTATGTATTTATGAACTAAATAAAAATTCAGAGTGACTTTTTGCCATTCTGTGTATTTCTAATGAGTTAATACAAAGTGTTAAATCTAGTCTATATCATTGTTTGTATTAAATTGTTTACTTGAAACAATTGGGAACCATTGGAATAGGGGATACTAATCCTATATAATAAAAGGCTAATATGCAAATAGACCAATTGGTGGAACAACTGAAAAAACAGTTGCTATAATGTGTGCTGACCACCAGGGTGTGTGTGTGGAATATGGGGGGCATTGGCCGCAGTGGGATGGTGGAGAAGGTGAGTGGGGGCACCAGACCAAGGCAGGATGCCGGTCGCTGTCATCGCAGCAAGCCTCTGGTGGTTACTGAAAATTCTTTGTTCCTGCACACTGTGGTCCTGCCCGGCACTCACACCTGCTGCCAGTGCCGGCTCTGCTCACACCTGTTGCTGGCACCAGAGCCACTACTTGCACTCGCTGCTGGTGCCCAGCGCCAGTCCTGATCACTTGGCACCATCAGGAGGTACAAGCAGCGGCTGATGGCCCTGAGTGCCCCTGAGGGCTTCTCTGCCTCCCCCTTCTCCTGAGGGGCAATCAGGGCAGCAGCAGCTGCTAGCACCCACTGATGGTGCCGGCCTGCTTGTACTTGCTACTGGTGCCAGCCTCAATCACTCCACGCAGTCAGCGGTTGTGAGCAGGGCTAGCGCCATCAATGCATGGGAGCGGAGCTGCCAGCAGACAGAGAACTGGGGGCTGCTGCGGGAGGGGCCAGGTGGGGGCACAGAGGATGGGCCAAGACCCACCCTGTGCCTACTGCAGCCTCGCTGCCCACAGTTCCTTTCAAGGTGCACCAACTCGTGATGCACATTAATGATAATGACTAACAAATGCTGAGAATTTTCTAGATACCAGATATCATGCTTATAAGGAAGGACCTTAGGCATCTGCTAATCAATGTGTGGATAAGGAAACTGAGGCTCAGAGTGGTGAAGTGACTTGCTCCGCTTCACACCTTGAGAGCTGTCAGTCAGTTTATATCTGCTGTGCCAGGCTGTCTGGTTTGGCCACCTGGTGCTCTAGGGTAGCACTCATAGGAACCTTCAGTGGAGAGAAGCACTTGTCCTGGATTCCTGCTGTGGAAGTCACAGGCTGTCAGACTCAGAGGAGCTCATGAGCATCTTTCTGGGCCATTCACTGTATTTATAGGTGAGCACACCTGGCCTAGCAAGGGAAAAGGACTTGTCCAAGGTCAAATAGTTAGTTGGGGTTTGGTCTTTCTCTACCTGAAATTTACCTCTTTTTCACGAGAGAAGTGAGTGAATGAAACAAGCCCTTCTAGGAAAACAAATGAACATGGTTTTTATTGTTGCATATCAGGTTTTTGTGAAGATTTATATGTCTTTAAAAAGGATTTAGTAGTTACTGGTAATTATAAGCACTTAAATCCTATATTATAAAAGGGTAATATGCAAATTGACCTTAACAGCAGAATGACTGGTAATGACTGGTCACTATGATACACACTGACCACCAGGGGGCAAATGCTCAATGCAGGAGCTGCCCTCTGGTGATCAGTGCACTCCCAGAGGGGGAGCTCTGCTCAGCCACAAGCCAGGCTGACGGCTGCCAGCACAGCGTGATGGAGGGAGCCTCTCCTGCCTCCTCAGCAGCACTAAGGATGTCTGACTGCAGCTTAGGCCTGCTCCCTGCTGGCAAGTGGACATTCCCTGAGGGCTCCCAGGCTGCCAGAGGGATGTCTGACTGCCGGCTTAGGCCCGATCTCCCAGGGAGCAGGCCTAAGCCAGCAGGTGGACATCCCCTAAGGGGTTCCAAACTGTGAGAAGGCACAGGCTGAGGGAGCCCCTGAGTGTACAAATTTTTGTGCACCGGGCCTCTAGTTTTATAATAAGACTTTTTTTTGTTATTATTAATTTATTTGTTTTTAAATAAGCTTAGCATATTACATTTAGAAACAGTTTTTTTAAAGTGGGATTGAGTGCAGCTTTGACTCTCCCCCATGTTCTTTTTTTTTTATTTTTTATTTTTTATTTTATTTTATTTTATTTTTTATTTCATTGCTTAAAGTATTACAACAAGTGATAGATAAGTATTACAACAGATGATAGATAGATCTCCATTTTTTCCCCTTGCCCTTCCCCCCCCTCCTCCCTAACCCCCAGTTTCCGTGTCCACTGATTATTCTCGTATGCATGCATGCAAGTCTTTCAGTTGATCTCCCAACTCCCCCCCAACCATCCCCAGCCTTCCAGCTGTAGGATGATAGTCTGTTCAAGGCTGCTCTGTCTCTGTATTTGTTTATGTTTATCATTTTGTAATGGTCTTTATTATCCATAAATAAGTGAGGTCATGTGGTATTTTTCTTTCATTGATTGGCTTATTTCAC
>PVJC01040961.1:0-15577 GCA_004026665.1 Murina feae | reverse complement strand
TTTTTCTTCTTTTCTTTTTTCTTTTTGCTTGTCCCGCTGGGTGGGTTTTGCTTCTTCATATTTCATATCTTTGACTTGCTTCTTGCGATCCTCTCGTCTGCTGTTGGATGTCTGTATAATATTCTTCATTTCAGTCAGTGTATGATTCATTTCTAGTTGGTCCTTTATCATATCCTTGAGGGTCTCATCAAATTTATCGTCAGTCTCTAGCATTTTCTTGAAAAACCTAATAACCGTGGTTCTGAACTCTATATCCTGTCGTTTTCTTTCCTCCATTTCTGTCATTTGTCTTTGTCTCCGCATTTTGGCTGTGTCCCTTGCTGAGTTAGGCAATCACTGCGAGGGATTAACCTCTAAGCCACTTGGTTATGAGAGTCAGCTGTGTCTACAGTGGGAGAATTTCTGTGCTGGAGACACACTTATGGGGCAAGAGTTGTTTCAGTGGAGCTTTTATGCTCACTGCATCTGCCCCGGGTGTGTTCCTTGTGGATGTTTTGTTTAGGTTAGTCCCACTCTGGCCACTGGGTGGGGCTGGCTCCTGTATCTTTAAGGAGGTGTTGAGTTAGCTTGGGAGGGGCAGGGTCTCGGGGAGTTTGCAGGGCAGGGCGGAGCAAATAGCTATGGCGCTTTTCAGCGCTGCGCTGAGAGACACCAGGTCTCTGTGTCCCACGGTAATTGCTGCAAGCAACACTGAGAGAAACCCGCTTTGTATTTCCTCCCGGTGCCAGTCAGTCCCCCTTCTCCGGGTGTGTGTCTGGGTCCCCAGAAACTCGCCTGGAACTGGAGTTCAGAGCCGCTGGTACCTTGTGGCTCTCTCCGTTTTGGAAAAGAACCGCGTCCCCCGGCGCCAGCCCTTCCCTGAGCCCCGTGCGCGCACCTCCGTACCTCTGTACTTTGCTCCCGCTGCTCCTCTGAGTCTCAGACTCTTTTCTAGTTGTAGGATTTTCATTCAGCCAGCCTTCCTGTGGGTGCGAGTGGTGTCCGTGTGTTCTTTTCGAGGTTTTTCTGAAATAGTTGTTCATGGCTGCATTTACGGTGTCTACCCTATGCCGCCATCTTGTTTCTCTCTCTAGAAATTCTTGATAACACCTAAACATCATGAGACTCATGTTTTCTACTATAGAAATTGAACCATTTCTGAGTTGTTGAAATTATTGCTAAATGTATTTGCAGTCTTTTATAACAATAAAAAGCTTTATTGCTCTTATTATGGGACAAAGAAATGCTTTAAATCTTGACTTCTGAAGTAGTATCTCTTGTCCTAAAAGCAATGAAGCTTTTTGAGAGAGAGGGAGAAAGAAAATGCATTCTGAAACAGTAGTTTATGGTTTTAGAATTTTGTTGCAATTTTGGTTCATATATTTTTACTAACTGTAACCTCTATATGTAAATTGAATTATTATATTAGAGAGAGCACTGTTTTCATAAAGTATGGAATGATTTTATATCCTAAAAGACAGAGGAATATAAACCAGTAAGGCAGCTCTGCATGTGTTTGATGGCTGTGAAATGACCTGTTTGATTTTCTATTACAGACCAGCAGACTGCGCTGCCTTGGCCCACCAGACCCAGACTGTGGGGTAGCCAACTTCTCATTAGGGAGTCCTCTGGTACAGAGCACATTCATAGCCTGTAATAAATAAAGAGCAGTTAAAACCTCATGTATGGAATCAGTCCTCCACTGAGAAAGCAATTCCATAAACATATTTTAATCCTTTGAAACACTATTGGAAATGGAAAAAAATATTTTCTGGCTGAGCCCTGTCAAATGAGATTATCATTTGGCCATACGGGATAGTGCATGCATACATGTCCAGATAATCAAATTCATTCAAATTGGTCAGGACAGACTAATTCATCAGTTCTTTGGAGGGAAAGCTCAAGCTGAGTTAAATAAAATGTAAAACAAAAGTAGTTTAATTACCTCTGGGGAGAAGTAGAGAGAACTTGGCCTCAAGTATTAACAGAATTCCATAATGGCTTTAATGAATAGATAATCATTTGTGATTAGGACATTCGTTACATACAAAAGCTTCAGCAAAAGCAAGGATGCTTTTAATCTTTTCACTTATTCTTATGTATATATTTGCTGGGCAGAGTGTGTATATGTGTGTGTATCCAAAGTAGCAACATACATTCAGGTAGGGAAGGTAGAGATTATTGCAGATTCCACACTAACAGAGTTCAGGTTAATGAGGTTTATTGTCTGTGAATATATGACAGAGACAGGCAGTAAAGAACAAAGTCTGCCACCTGTACCTCAGATTGTAACTCATTCTATTTGTTTTTCTCGCTACGAGTGCCATACATTCCACCTGTGATATGAGAGCCAATCTATTTCTTTCTTTGTGTCGTCCTTTGTGATAAAGAATTTTGTGGTCAGGATTCACCTGAGAAGCTGTAGCTCTGTGAAGCAAAATATACGTAGTTATACTTTTTTCCTCTTGGGAAAAAATTGTAATTACCATTAAATAATTACAATTATTTATTGTAATTATTATTACTGAACACCAGTAACTCAGAAGAGGTGGTACAAATTATATTTTTGATACTTTCCTAGCTATCTTAAAGTCTAAAAGTGAAATGATGCAGAAAAAGCCAATGACTAGGGAGGCAAATATAGATAAGTCAAAGAAAAATTTACAGAAACTAGTAAGAGATCAAAATAAAGGATTGGAGGGATTCTCAGAAGAGGGCAGAATGGGACACACCAGGAATTTGTCTCCTTACCTAGACAACAATTGCACTGGCTGAATCTTTCTAATGTAACTATTTTTGAACTATGGAGTCTATTGAAGGGTTGCAACTACCAGTGGAAGGCTTGGATGGTAAATTGTGGTTAATTTCAGTTCTTAGCTCAGCAGACATTCCCCACTCCCCAATCCAAGCCCTGTGGAAGGTAGTTATGCATGTGTTCCCGGAGCAGCTTGCGTACATCAGGTGGGAACCAGGATGAGCAATCATATTTGGGATCGTGTTCGGATCACTGATGCCTGACTCAGATAATGGAGATACAGACACAGAGTTGGGCAGCCATCCTTACACCCACCATTGTTTCAAGCTCCTCTCCCTCCAAATGAAGTGACTTCCAGAAAATTTAAAGAACTAGCACCTCCCCCCGCCCCTTAATTATTTTCTTTCTCCCCTTTGGGAGCCACACATTTAAGAATATGGCATTCAAAAGCAGTTTCACAAACAGAGGAAACTGCAAGGTCATTGCAAGTGACCAGAGAAAGGTACAGAATCAGAAAATACCTGAGAAAACCTTAAGTTTTCTCCTCAGGCTGACCGTTAGCACAAATACAGCTTATAGCAATAAAAAGAAAAAAAGAAAACCTTAGTAGAAAGATAATCTTATTTCTAGAGTTACCAGGTTATTACATTCAAATGTAACTTTCAACAACAACAACAAATCACAATGTATACAAAGAAGCAAGAAAGTATGGCCTATTCAAAGGGAAAAACCAAAAAAACAAAAAACAGAAACCATTTGAAGAAAGACCAGATGGTGGAATTACTAGACAAGGTCTTCAAAACATACTCAAATAGTTAAAGGAAGACATAGTAAAAAGTAAATAAAATCATGTATGAACAAATTAAAAATATCAATAAAGAGATGGAAAACCCAAAAATAAACCAAAAAGAAATTCTAGAACTGAAAAGTATAACTAAATTATAGATCCATTAGGGAAATTCAAAGGCAGATTTAAGCAAGCAGCAAAAAGAGTCAACAAACAGGAAGATAAGGAAATTGAAATTATGAAGTCTGAGGAAAAGAAAGATATAAGATTGGAGAAAAGTGAACAGAACCTAGGAGAAATGTGGGACACCACGAAGTGGACCAACATATGATGTGGCAGATGTGAAAGAGAAAAGAGAAAGAGGCAAAAAGAATATTTGAAAAAATAGTGACCAAAAACTTCCCAAATTTGATAAAAACATGAATGTAAACATTCAAGAAGTTTAACAAACTTCAAATAAGATGGACTAAAAGAAACTCACACGACACATTATAATCACTGTTGAAAGCCAGACAAAGAATCTTTAAAGCAGCAAGAGTGCAGCAACTCATTATGTACAAGACATTCATTATCAGCAGATTTCTCATTAGAAACTTTGGAATCCAGAAGGCAGCAGAACTAATATATTCAAAATGCTAAAAGTAAAAAAAATAAAAGCCAATCAAAAATCTTATGTCCAATAAAACTGTCCTTCAAATCTGAGGTATAAATTAAGATATTACCAGATAAATAGAAGCTCAGTGAGTTCATGGGAGTCCTGCAGATTGAAATAAAAAAATTCCAAACTGGCTTTTAAAAATATGTTGTTGTTTTTATTTTAAATTAAATATCTCTATCTCTACATCTTTATCTATATCTATCTACTTAGTTATTAATATAGATATTTTAGCTGTTCTGACAGGTGTCCAGTAATACTTCATTATGGTTTGCATTTGATTTCCATGATGGATAGTGATATTGAACTTCATGTGCTTATTTTCCATCAATATATTCTCTTCTGTGAATGTATTTCAGTGTGAGTAGTGCATGTATTCATTCAGTGCATGTAGTGCATACAGACAGTGCATGTATTTTGTTCATTTTTGTCCATTTTCTAATTTGATTTCTTATTTTATTTTTCTTTTGAATCTCAAGTGTTCCTTATATATATTATAATAATCCTTTGTTGGATAAATGGTTTACAAATATTTCCCCCCAGTCTGTAACTTTTTTATCCTGTTAATAGGGTTTTTCAGTGAAACATTTTAAAATTTTGATGAAATGCAATTTATTGATATATTTTTATGGATCATGTTTTAGTGTCTATAAAAGGGATCTTCCTGTGGTAATTTTGGCATTTTATGTCTTTAGAAAAATATATCAAGTTTATCTAGTTTCACATTTTAGCACATATGTTCATAATAATTTAATTTTATGTACAGTCAATAAAATTTTAAACTACTTTGTTTATTCACATATTTTTTCTTGATCATCTTGCCAAAGCTATCTATATAATTCATCTTTTCAAATAATTAGCTTTTACTTTTGTTACTTTCTTTATTGTTTATTGTTTATAGTGTTGTGCCTGTTTCATTTATTTTTGTCATCATCATCATTATAGTCTTCCTTCTTTTATTTGGTTTTCCTTTTGTTCTCTTCCATACTTCTTGACTTGACCCTTTAGTTCACTTATTTTGTTTCATTTTATAATGTAACTTTAACATATATAAAAGAAACTCATAACATGTTGTAGGTTATAAAAGTTCTACACCATGCCCTGACTGGTAGTTCATTCAGTGGTTAGAGCGTCTGCCCACAGACCAAAGGGTCGTGGGTTGGATCCCTGGTGATGGTCTGGGTGTGTTTAGGAGGTAACCAATGAATGTGTCTCTTTCATAATTAGGTTTCTCTCTCCCTCTCTCCCCTCCTCCCTTTCTCTCTCTCTTTCCTTCCCTTCCACTCTCTCTAAAAAAATAAAAACCAATGGAACAATGTTCTCAGGTGAGAATTAACAAAAACAAACAAATAAAAACTTCAAATTTTATACACACAGATGATTATTTTAATAATTCTTAAGCCCTAGTGAAAGAAATTCCTTAGTTTCTTTGGAAACTGTGCTTAATATAGCTGCATGAGTGATAATTCTTGGTTAAAATCACTCTGGAAAAAAAGATATGAGAAAAATATAAATCTGTATTGAAGATATTGATGAGACTGCTGCTGGTTGCTACATCATATTGAAAATCAGTCTTTGTTTATAATTCTTATCATTACTTTAATATATCACTCTTGAGAAATATTATTGATTTAATTTACTTCATCTTCAAAATAGCTATAATATTTGTTATCATTCTGGCCTGTGATACTTAAAACAGTGTTGGCAAATAATCTCAAATAAAATTTGCTCTTGAAAAACAAATCCATATTTTTCCATAAAGTTTTTGTTCAAATTCACTACACTTATTTTCATTACTATGTTAATATTATTTACACTTAAAACATGTAACAATAGTTGTGAGAAAGATATTTTCTTTAAAGTTTTTCTAATCTTCATTTTTTTGTCACTTCACTTTGATATTTTATTGGAAAAGAAATGATTTTATTTTAATAATGTATGAAAGATGTATTATAACCTAGTCAGATAATTCTTTTCAATATTCAGCATGCCCCACATTCCTCTCCACCACACCCTACACACTACCCTCCCTTCTTTCTCATCTGTCAGAAACTTTAAAGGCAACAACATATGCATTATTTTTTAATAATATAACTCAATCAACAAATGTATATTGACCATGTAATATGTGGGTCAAAAAGGCAAATAATATATTGAAATTCTCACAGGAATAATTCTATGGATGTCTTCACCTCTTAATATATAATATCAATAATACTTTTTAAATTTTTTCATGCTTATCTCTTGGATATAAAAATATGAATGTTATATATAGTTTTAAAAATATGAAATTTTAATAAAATATGAACAAAGCCATATTCTTTGGATTTCCCTCTGCATACACATATGGATTGCATATGACAATATAAATTGTCAACCTACTTGTATTAGATATATATATTGGTTTACTTAATAAGTGTTTATAGCAATTTCAACTTAAAGTTTATCTAAACCATTTTGAACCTTTATAAACAATGTTTGCAATCTATGCCACTAATGGATTTTTTATGCATTTACTAGCTAGTATTTTACTCTATTTTGTAAAATCATTGAATTTTAACCCACTACAATAGTTTCTTGCTTCTTGCTTTTCTGACTTCTTAATCACTCCGCATTCCTGAAATACTACTTTGAGCACTTTATTCCAACGCTCAAGAAACTTTAGTGGCTCCATATTGTCCATAGAATGCAAATGACTGCTATTTGCCTTACACTACATTAATTCTCCCAAGAGAATTTATTCACTTGCTCTCCTACACAGGAGATTATCTTTTGTTAGAAAAAAAATTATATATTTACCTAGCCTGGGGATTTCTTAAGGAAATAATTATCTTTTCTTCTCTTAAATCTAAACCACAGAACACCTTGAATCATGGCTATGCCTCAAGGGACACTTGATAAATGTTTATTAAATGATTGATTAAGCCCATTTGAACCATATCCATGTTTTAGGTTCCTCCAATTTCTGACTCAGGATTCCTTCGCTATTTATATGCAAGTAATAGACAAAAAAAAAAAAAAAAAAAAAACGCTGGAAGAAGAGGACTAATGGTTATGCGTTTTGCTTTTTAAAGGCCTGGAATGTTTATATACCCTAATTTATCCTCAGTCTAAATCCCCAAACTGTTCAGCCTTTTGAAAACTAAACCCTCTTTCCATTTTTTTTCCAGACATCCATTTTGCCCATTCCCTTAAGAGTATCCTACACCGACTCCACCTGTGATTTTTCATAGTCATGATTTACCTTGAAACTACAGAAATAAAACATGAAACCATAGATCATAGTTCTCACATTTTATACATTTTCATTGTCTATGCTTACCCCTTAATATACACTAAATATGTGAGAGACATGCAGCATATTCTCCATTATTCAGGCTTTATCTTTCCAAATTGAAAAAAAATACATAATGTATGTGCATGTGTACATATGTGTATGTATGCATAAATATGTTTTTTGTGTGTGTGAATAACTCGTAGACTATTAGAGTTTGGGAGAAAATTTAAAAGTCAACTATTCCCAACCGGTCGGTCACCCAATATTTGAATCCTATGGTTATTTTCAAGTTTTCTCAACAGATTTTCTATCTTATTCTTCATTTGAGATGATCTTAACTACATACAGTGATTGAGCTATGGTTAAGTCATTATTTTCATTTAACTACAGCTGCACTTTTGGCCAATGCTTTCAGGAAAGAAACAATGGTGTTTCCTAGTTCTTATTCCTGTAACATGACCACTCAGATGATAAGCTCAACTTATATAATGCTAATAAAGATGTGGCTCATACGGTTTTAGCCTTGAGTGGTGTCACATCCAAGAGACACACTTATAAAAACAAAAATCAATTCGTTCATAATCTCAAACAATGCTTCTCATGTCCCTTTTTGTTTCCTTCCTAATTTTTCATACCCCACACTCTATTCCTCCCACCCCAATTTCCCTCTCCAGCTTGCAAAGCCTCTATTCCAAATATCACTATCTCATTATTTTTCAGATTCAGCCCATTTCTTTCAGTTCTTTCCATGTTTTAAAGCCTCTTTCATCCTGCCACCCTGTCCTTCTCTGCCTATTCTTTGATTCTACAGCATGGAAAACTAAGAATTGGCCTGGGAGAGACATGCTTTGCCCAGACAGGTCATGGAATAGTGGTAGGCTGGAGAAACTGGGTGTGCAAGATAAGATTCTCTTTTGTGACAAAAGTCCATTAAAACTTTCCTATCTTCTGTTGGTTCTGTTTCTCTGGAGAACCCTGAATAATACAGGATCATACTAGCTACTGTAACATTAAGATTTCAGAAGGCAGTGGCTCAGACAAGATGCACGCTTAGTTTTCTAACGCTATAGTCTAATTCCAGATTAGTGAGAGGTATTCCTGCACAACATGACGTAGAAGTCCAATCTCCTTTCATTTTATTTCTCTGCCATTTCCTAGGGAGTTGTCTTCATATGCATGGTCCAAGTGTGGTTGCAGTCACATCGGGCGTTCTTTTTCACTGGGTAGTGAAAGAGAATGTGAAGAAAGCAAGTCCATTATCTTAAAGACTCCAGCCTGCTTAACATGCATGTTGAGCTGGAAGATCCAGCTACCCAACCCAGGTGAGAATTCCCACCTTGCATGGAAAATGGCAAAACTCATAACAATGTTGACCACATAACAATGTTGAGTTAGGAGCCCACAGATCTTAACCCACTGCAGCTTCTATGGTTTTGGAGTTACTGAGAAATACACAGCACACCAGGTGCTGGTTGGATTGCGCTCTCCTCAGAAAGAAGAGATGCAGTCAGAACAGCATCTGTTGTAGATGCTGGCCTCCCACGTCCAGTGGGTCCCTACTCACAGCTGGAGCAGGGCTATGGACTGCACACATTTATCTTGTGCTGCAGTCGAAGACCCTGTTCTCTTCATGTGGGGACAGATACATGCTGTTGGGGCTGGCCAGGTACTGTATGGTGTATATACTTAAGTAGTACAAGGAAGTTTACTGTGTACCCAAAACAGGAAAAGATTTCTTCTAATAAGGAAGATTTTGTGGCCAAGCAGCAGCTTGGCTTGCAGCCTCCATATAAGGGAATGTTCCAGGCCCAAGGCACTGATTTGGCAATCCTGGGGAGCGGTGACAGGTTGTACAATGGGTACTTCCTCAGAAGAGCACATCACTGTGTCCATAATTTCATTAGTGAAAGCTCAGTCACATGGTCACACCAAACTGTAAGAGCAGGTGGAAAATACAGTATAGCCAGCTGTATTTGTTTTCTACTGCTGCTATAACAAATTACCACAAACTTTGACTTACAACAACACAAATTTACAGTTCTTACAGTTCTGGAGGTCAGAAGTCTGAAATGAGTCTCACTGGGCTAAAATCAAGGTAGGGCTACATTTCTTCGGAAGGCATTACAGGAGAATCTGATTCCTTACTTTTTTATTTATTTATTTATTTATTTATTTATTTATTTATTTATTTATTTTTAGCTTCTAGAGTATTCCTGCATTCTTTGACTTGTGGTCCCTTCCTCCACATTGAAAGCCAGCAGCATGTTATCTTCAAATCTTTCTGACTGACCTCCTCTTCTGCCTCCCTCTTCCATTTTAAAGAAAAAAACTCTGTTATTAATTAGGCTTACCCAGATAATCTAGAATCATCTTTTAAATATATACATATATTGGTTTCAAAGAGGAAGGGAGAAGGAGAGAGAGATAGAAACATTAATGATGAGAGAGAATCATGGATTGGCTGCCTCCTGCACAACTCACACTGGGGATTGAGCCTGCAACCCAGTCATGTGCCTTTGACTAGAATCAAAACCCAGACCCTTCAGTCTTCAGGCCGACATTCTATCCACTGAGCAAAACCAGCCAGGGCCAAAATCATCTTATTTGAAGGTCAACTGATTTAGCCACCTTAATTTCACCTGCAAACTTAATCTCTCCCTTTCCATGTAATCTAATATATCCACATGTTCTAAAGATTGGGGTGTGCACACCATTGGGGGGCATTTTTTGACTTACCAAACAAGCATGTGTACATTTCAATTTCTATGGAAGAAAATGTAACTGGAGTCTAGCAGTCTTCACCACATGAACTTTTATGGCTTTATTTAGGTAAAAATTATTTTAATATCTGGATCAAAATTTGAAGAATCAAAATGTTGGTGGTTGAAGTATCCTGCTTCAATTACTTCTGTGCTGATGACTCTCCAAAGTATCTGTCAAATATTGGCCCTCCTCAAGTTCTGTCTCATGTATAAATCACATAAACTTCCCCCAGTGCTACTATCACTCCTTGTCATAGCTCAAACCTTGGGGACTTCCTTAACTCTATCTTTTCCTTTGTTTCCTGTATCCAAACTGCCATGAAAGACATGAGTCAGCTTGACGTTTTTGTATTTGGTATGTCTTTTTGATTTGCCCCTCCTTGTTCATTTTTAGTTCTACTTCCTTTGTTCGGTTGCTCATCTCTTCACTTATTACTCACCAAAATACCCTTCTTCACTTTAACTTTGTTTTCTCCTGTTCTAGAATTTGTCCCAATTTTGAGGCTGTTGCATCTATTTTTTTCCTTTGTTCTTTAAAATTGGTTTAAGTGTCAGCTTTTGGTCAACTAACCTCCTTATTTTCGACCTCATTATATCCCAGCATCTTTTATGGGCTTACTAAACTGGCCATGACCTTACTCAATTCTTCTCTTGTCCGCATGCTAATTTATATTATTAGTTTTATCCATTCTCTCCTCAGAACAGGTACATCTCTGTGCTTTTCCTTATGCTAAATCCCATTCCCTCCCCCCCCTTCACTCCCATTGGGATGCCCTCCCTTCTCTATCACTGCACATCTTAAACATCCCTCGATATTTTGCCTCTGGCATGTCCATGAAGTCATTAGCTACCACTTCAGCTTAGTCACTGTCTGATTTCTTAACTATTGCTTTTCAGGTTAGCACTGTACATATAGCATTTTTAAATCTGACATTTATTTGTAAATGTTCCAAATACATAGTGAAATTCTTTAAGTCAGGGGTCCTGTCTGGCATTAAAACATTGTCTTTGCTTACTTTACAGTGCACAGTGTAGTGCTGAAAATATAGAATCTCAATAAATACTTGTTTATTAACTCGATCATTATCTCTACTTCTCTCTCCTTTTTTATTGCTTTCTTTCTTTTTTTAAAATCATGGCAGTCTTAAGTTGTTTGAGAGATAAATACTTGACAGCAGGACAGAAGGCAAATGATTGACTATAAGTCAGTGAGGTGGCGCCCCCAGACAAAGAGCAATGTGGGCCAACAACTGCATTATGCATCTTCACATGTGGTGATTAAATTTGTGCTGACATTAACATATGACAACCTGTTGAAATGATTTGTAAGTCTTTTAGGGTTTTACAAACAGCTTTATCTCTCAATTCTACATGATGAAATGGCAAAGAATTATTTATTATGTCTCTTCACCACTGGCATATGGAATTTTTTAAAGATTTATTTTAACTTTGGGGTTCTCTTGAGATTAGAGAACTGACAAGAAAAAGAATGAAATCTTTTTTGTCTCCTCAGGCCCACAACATTAAAAACTCTACAATGCTATTTCGTCAAGGATCTTCCTCGTATCCCCACAAAGGAAGTACTTTCTTTTTATTGTAATGTAGTTGTAAAACTCAAACAGCTATCATAATTTCATTAAATCATGATGAACTTCATAGAATTGCTGAAAAGGATCCCTAATATGCAATATTTGTTCTGCAAACTGACTGAATATTTATAATATTTAGTCTATACCATGCTATTTATTCTAAAAAATGACATATTTGTTTTTGTTTTCTTAGTAGAGCATAAGGCAAATTATATTAATTAGACTATTTACATGATTTCCTAACTTAGAGCAGTGAAACTTGCCTTTAGCTAGCAAATAATTGGAATTACGATTGCTAGAGATATCACAAGTTTGTTAATTATATCAGGCTTCATCAAGCTCTGATAGGTTGCTAAATGGTCTTTTTTCTCTCCACCTCCTTTTTTTTTGCTCCTTTACCTCAACCCCTGTTTTCTTCATTCCCTATGTAGACTAAAGTTGTCATAAAGTAAATATACAGCACATGATCATCTAAGCTACAATTTCCACTTCTGATTTGGGAAACTATAATCTTCTAGAGATGAATAGATTAGTTTTTCATTGTTTCCTTTTGGAAAAAAATTGGTCTAAAAGTTGAGAGGACAAGGTCTTATCATATCTGCTTTTCAGAAATAATGGAAATTTCAAAAAGAGACATTAAAGTCAGAAACTAAAACAATGAAGTCTACCAAATCACTGATGAGTGAAAAAAATATATAGCCATGGTATCATCCAATCATGTCAGGGTTGCTTATAACTCACATTACCTTCCCATTGTTCTCAGAAGAGTATTTTCCAGAAGGTATTTTGGAGACACAAATTCCCTAGCGCTTTACACCTAATATTTAATCCTACAAATAAATGGGTGGTGTTCAAGGATCAAATAATTTTAGGAAAGGGCATGTATTGTTCCTCACTCTGGGAGAGCCACATTGGGTATCAATATATTAAAGGCTTTGAGAAATCTTAAAGTGAGGACGACTATTTAACAGTGATTAACCCGTATTTCCAAAACTTTTTGAGCAAATGAAGTTTTCATTTTCTTTTTCTTGTCTTTTCCCGTACACCTATTGGCATTTTGAACACTTATGAGAAGAAATTATGCCTTAGGCTAAAGTCCCATCTGCTTAACCCAGCCTAGGAGGCTGGTCACATCTTGTGGCTTTTCTTCCTGAAGAGGGAACTCTTTTCAGTTCCCTAAAGGAAGCCATCCTGTCACCTAGCCCTCCTTCACTTTATGGACTTCTCCTCCTGCTCCTTGTCTCTGAGTAAATGTCATTTTGGGGGAATCCTTTCCTGCCCCTTTCGCTTTAAGGCTGGGTCAGGGGCACCATTCTCTTTCTATCTACTTTCCCAGGCACTCTATTTGCTTGTGTAGATGGTCCCTGACTTTCAACATTATGGTGGTATAAAACTGATATACATTAATAGAAAGCATACTTCAAATGTTGATCTTTTCCCAGGCTAGTGACATACAGTAAGATAATCTCTCATAATGCTGGGCAGCAGCAGTGAGCTTAGGTCCTAGTCAGCCATACAATCACAAGGGTAAACCACCCACATGCCACAGTGTTGTATTATATGCATTTTCAACTTATGGTATTTTCAACTTATAATGGGTTTATCAGGACATAGCCTCACTGTGAGTGGAGAAGCATCTGTATGTGTTTGTTGGTAAGCCCTGGCAAGACAGACACTGTTTCTGTGGTATTCCCTGACAGTTCCTCAGGCAGTGGTGTGCTGGAGCCCATTTATGCTGAAGGCAGCTTGTGCTGCCATTTACATTTTCAGGAATTTTGTGAGCCCATTGATGTGCCTTTGGTAGCTTGAAATCAGCCATGGTGGGACTATTTCCACCACAGACACTGGCAAACACGACAAAGCTGGCTTGTTTCTAGCTGGTTGTTAAATAGTCATCAGCACACCACTGACTCAGTCCCTAGCATTGTACCTGCTTCCTGGTACACAATGGGCAATGGGCATTTAATTCATCATTTTTTGAATGAATGAATAAATGAATGAAAGAATAAGCTAATTCTATTTTTTAAATATGTTCTGTAGTCTCAATTTTTCTACTTCTTAGGCTCTGGAACACCCTTCTTCATATTACAAAAAGTCTCATCTTATTATTTTTAAAACCTATTTTGCCTGAAGGAAGGGACTGTGTCATTTATTTCTACATATCCTCCCAGTGCCTTACAGAAAGTAGGCACATCATAATTTTTAAATGACAGCTATATCTATGAATTGAGCTTGTGCTGTCTCACCACCTTTAGTCAGTCAATCATGCCTTCTTTAACTCTTACTCAGATGGAGAGCAGTCATTGAGCCCAGTGCTTTTCCTAAAATATACTGATATAGAGTCATCATAGTGCAGACATAGAAATTAGTTGTTATAACTACAGGCCCAGTTCTACTCATCAGATTTTTCAGGTGAAAAGGAGAAGAAATATATACAAATATTGTCTTCTCAAAGCTTAGAATCTTGCCTAATTTGCTTGAATAATTAGATTACCATCTTGGGCCAGGTTCCCCAGAAGCTGATCTGGAAATGAGGTTTTGTGTATTTATTAAGTGATTTATGAAGGAAGTGCTCTGAGGAGACATTGGTAAGAGAGTGAGGGAAGCAGACACAGATATAATCTTGGCAAAAGCCTGGAGAGCATAGGATCACCTGGATTCTACCAAGGAATGCTATGTTGTTACATGTCAGACTCATGACAACTTGAGGCAAGGGTGCTGGGCTTTCCTCCCCTTGGGCCTGAAGACCATGGTATATGGAAACAAAGTTTGCAAGGGAAGAAGCACACAGATATAGAAGAAATCTGAGGCAATTTGAAAAGAGCACTGTTAAGTCTAAAATGAAATTATCAACACATTTGAGTTAAAAGTTGTTTGCCTACTGGGTATAATTTAGTTACCTTTAATATTGATTCTATTGATAATCACTCTTTAATCTTGGGCAGGTAAATTAAATTCAGGGTGTGTATTTCTTCAGTATAAAAAGAAAGGGTTGGACTTAATACCTGCAACGTTCCTTTTAGATCTGAGATTTTATTGTTTGTCTAGAAATTTGTAGGTTCTGAGATTTAATCCTACTTGCAACCTAAAAACTAGCCTAAGATATGAGACTCCTGATCAGAAGCAAAAGAGATTATTGTCCATTGTGACAGCAGTACCCAGAGTAGCAGCAATTGTTTCAGCCCCCTGAGCCCCAATTCCCAAGGGTGATATGAAGAGGGCCAGGAAACATCTGCATTGGCAGTGGGTTGCATTATAAGAGAGGCTCTTTGAGCTTAACCTATCTAAACTAATAAAAGCGAAATATTAAAATTAACCGTTTCTCCGAGACAGGGTAAGCCACGCCCACCAGCCAATCAGAGTGGCTGTATGCAAATTAGCCCAGCCAACATGGCGGCCGCCACTCCCAGACCTGAGTAAAGGGCAGTTTCCATTGCAGCAGGAGCAAAAGTGAAGCTGCGGCCTCTCCACTTAAACTGGCTCTAGCAAAACACAGATTTGAAACATTTGAAACAATATAACAATCATAGAATCCTCGGGAGCTGAAGGACACAGCAGCCTGGGCCTCACCAGTAAAAGTAACAATTGTTTCATTATAGACGCTGCGAGGTGAAGCAGAGGAGGCTTCGTTAGGTAGAAGGCCACCTTAAAGGAACAGTGTATCAATTATAAAAGATAACCCCAGGCCTTAAAGGAACAGCATCAATTATAGGCGATAAATCACAGAAACCTGCATCCAGCCAGCCTTGCTGGGACATTGGGTCAATGGGAGC
>PVJC01040959.1:0-15586 GCA_004026665.1 Murina feae | reverse complement strand
CTTCTTCGGTTCCTTTTGTTTGGAGTTCTCTGTGCTTGGAAGTCCATTTCTTTCACCAGGTGAGGGAAGTTTTCTGTCATTATTTCTTCAAATAGGTTTTCAATATCTTGCTCTTTCTCTTCTTCTGGCACCCCTATAATTCTGATGTTGGTGCGCTTGAAGTTGTCCCAGAGACTCCTTACACTATCTTCATACTTTTCGATTTTTCATTTGTTCGTTTGTTTGTTTTTTTGTTTCGGCTTTTTTGGCTGGGTTTGTTTTGCTTCTTCATATTTCACATCCTTGACTTGTTTCTTGTGATCCTCTTATCTGCTGTTGGATCTCTGTATATTGTTCTTTATTTCAGTCAGTGTATGCTTGATTTCTAGCTGGTTCTTTTTCATATGCTCAAGGTTCTCACTAAATTTATCAGCAGTCTCTAGAAACTTCTTGAAAAACCTGATAACTGTGGTTTTGAACTCTATATCCAGTCGTTTGCATTCCTCCATTTCTGTTTTCTCTGACCTGTTTCGTAGTCTCCACATTTTGGCTTTCTGTGCTGGGTGTCCTATATAGGGTCCAGTGGTTCAGCCTCCCCAATCACCTGGGGTGGACACTCTTGTCGTATGCCTTTGAAATCTGGGTGCACAGCCTTGTTGTAGTTATCACTGGGAGGTATCACTGGGGGGAAATGACCCGCAGGCCTTTCTCCTCATTGTTTGGAGTTTGGATGGATTTGGAGTTCTGTCTCAGCTGCAGACCCTTAGGTAATGTTGCAGGCAGGTAGGCGGGGTTGTAGGTGGGGTGGGTGTGGTTGTAGGTGGGGTGGGGCGGGGTCTCAGAGTCACCGGGGGTGGAGCGATTCACAATGGTGTTTCTACAGCGCTTGGCGTCTCCAAGCCGTAGGGTCTGCACACGATTCTCAGTCCCCGCCTCTCCCGGTCAGTGATCAGTGCGAATAGCAGTGCTAGAGCGCCACTGGTCTTCCGCTGCCCCATTGCCCCGCAGCCCGCACTGCACTCAGTGCATCTGGGGAGTCCACAATCCCCCAAGCCGCGGACCGGATCACCGCTGCCACCCCTTCACCCGAACCGCCGTGCGCAGCTAGGGAGGGGCGGGGCCTCGGGGAGTTTGCAGGGCGGGGCGGAGCAAATAGCTATGGTGCTTCTCAGCCCTGCGCTGAGAGACACCAGGTCTCTGTGTCCCGCGGTATTTGTTGCAAGCAACGCTGAGAGAAACCCGCTTTGGATTTCCTCCCGGTGCCAGTCAGTCCCCCTTCTCTGGGTGTCTGGGTTTTCAGAAACTTGCTTGGAACTGGAGTTCAGAGCCGCTGGGAACTTGTGGCTCTCTTCGTTTTGGAAAAGAACCGCGTCCTCCGGCACCAGCCCCCTCCCCGAGCCCCGTGCGCGCGCCTCTATACCTTCGTCTTTGTACTTTGCTTCCGCCGCTCCTCCGAGTCTCAGACTCTTTTCTAGTTGTAGGATTTTCACTCAGCCAGCCTTCATGTGGGTGTGAGTGGTGTTCGTGTTTTCTTTTCTTGGTTATTCCGAAATAGTTTTTCACGGCTGCATTTACGGTGTTTACCTTATGCCGCCATCTTGCTGTCCCTGTAAAGTAATATTTTAAAGGTGGCTTTATATCTCCCCCTCAATACGCTTTCTAATTATAAATGGAAAAATATTTTTATAGTAGGGAAAACTGGCTTTTGCCACTCTAACACATGATCAAAGTTAAACATTCACCATTAAGGGGACAAATGGCCATCAAGTTCCTCCTGGTAAAGTGCACGGAGACAAACACAACACCGCTGATTCCTGCCAGAAGTGTAAACCTGAGCCACATCTTGAAACGTCCCGCAAAGGCCCAGTGGTCTGACCTATGCTCTTCAAAGTACATCAGTGTCATAAAACCTGAGAAATACAAGTAAGCTATTCCAGGATTAAAAAGACATAACTGAAGACAACTCATGATCTGGGACTGGCTTTTCCGATGAAGGGTTTAAATAGTACAATTGACAAAACAGAAATAACATTTGTTAGTTAGATAATGGTATGTGTCAATATTAATTTCCTGACTTTGATCATTCTATTGTGGTTACCTAAGAGACACCCTGTTTTAGGAAATATGCACTAGTATATTTAGGGGCAAAGGGATCTCTTGTCCACACAATCTCAAATTCAGAGGGAGAAAAGTGTGTGTGTGTGTGTGTGTGTGTGTGTGTGTGTACAGAGATATGGAGGGAGTGTGAGAGAGGGATAAAATATTTGCATTTGGTTAATCTGGGTAAAGGCTATCTGGGACTTTTTGTACTATTCTTGCAATATTTTACTTTAAATCTGAAATGATAGCAAACTAATCATTTAAAAGGAAAAATAGATATTACATATCTTAGTATGCTAAAGCCTTTTAGAGACATAGTCTCTTTGAATTAACATTTTCCCACCGCTGGAGAATGATGCTCTTCCTCAGATAAATGGGCATCTTCTTCCTACCCCTCTGTGTTCAAATGCATCTCTCTTCAGACGCAAATGGGATTACTTCCTTCCACCCACACAGCATAGTCTGTTTTGGTAGCTTTCTAGCACCATGATTATAATTGTACAGTTCAATCTATGACGCATATAATGACTTTTCACATAAAAACTTTACTTTTAACTTAGTAGAATTATACTTAGAGAAATCTGGGGCTCCACTTGACTCTCACCGAGGAACTTTGCATTTATTGTTAGCGTAAGTTCTGTGTTGCTTCATGTCATTATGCCTCCCCTCAAAGCATGCAGGCCACATGCTGGAGAGGGGGGTGTAAGGGTGAGTGAACTACTCTGTGTGCCCAAATGTTTACAGGAAGCTTAGGAGAAGATATGACAACTCCATCAAAGTCCAGATACCCAGCCTGATTTACTATTGAATTATGGGCAGTAAATGTTGCTTAGATGTTCAGGTTCCCACACAGGTTAAGGAGATGTGTGAAGATCCAACTTTCCTTGAAAGGCAGAAGATCAAGGGTTCTGAGGGCAGATTAAGTTAGATCTTGACTCTGCTCTACTAATCTAATGATCCTGGGAATGTTCCTTAGACTCTTTCAGCATAGTTTATTCATCTCTAAAATTAATAAGATATTTTCTTCCTTACAGGGTGTTGTAAAGGGGAAATTTTGGCAAATCACCTGATATAGACAGGGCACTTCATTCATTAAGTAATTTAGGCTCAGTGCTCACAGCCTTTAAACTTATAGACTTATCTGGAAAAGAGTATTGTAATAAAAAGTGAGCAAATCCTCTCAAAATTCAAAAATTAGATTCATTGGGAGTTTTTTGTATGTTTTAATATCTTTGCTATAATGAACATTTGGGTTTTCAGGGGGAAGCTTCCCTACTGCCTGTAAGTATTTTTAGACTACACTACTTGTAGGTATTCAATAAAGTGTAATAAGTATAATTATTTTTAATTTTTAAATGCTCATTTTTCTTTCTAATGTGAGACTCACCCAGGCTGGGCTGGTTTTGCTTCAGCATCTATAGGACTAAGACAAATAACCAGTCCCAAAACATGGATCACAGGTGTTAAGACACTAAAGGATATGGGAAAGTTTTTATAGGAACTCTATCTCATGTGTTCTGCTATGTCCTCCCTCCAACTTTGAACATGACCTTCAGTTGTCAGGCTTAAGTGCAGTAGTTTTATCTGGCTGTTGGACCTAATTATAATGAGTGAAAGGCTCTAAGACTTATCACAGATGAGGTGATGAGCCTTTTTCAGAAATGTTGCCTTCAAATAGACTTTTGTGGCTTAATATATTTGTGGCACCTAACAGCTGTATGCTACTCCTAGAAACTTTAATCCGTCACACCGATTATGTGGCACAGAAAATAAAACTGGGAGGAAGCCGTAGGTTTAAATTGTATATATAAATATTTCTGTAAGCCTGAAACACTGTCAACAAATACCTTGATGCTTTATTCTTTAGACTTAGCATGGTGAGGAATTGAAATTTTAGGTTTGACATTATTTCAAAGATTCTTCTCACAGGAGTTCAAATGGTTTAGATAGATGGTCTTTTAAACAGCTTTTCATTGACATTAATGATTATTCTTTATTTATTGAGAAAACTTCAAGGTGTTAAAGGAGACAAAGAACAATGGAAAAATATAGTTCCAGTCCTCAAAGAATGGTTTATAGTGTTTAAAGGTAAATTAAGGCAGTGACATATGCAAACCTAACAATAGTAGAATTTGGAGGACATCTTTCCTTTCCTTTCCTTTTGTGGTTTGCAGATATAAACTTTTAGAGGCAGGAGACCTAAATAAAAAGAAAGACCTGAGCCCAGTGACAGGTGTCCTTAGAAGAGAACACACAGGCACAGAATAGAAGGGGAGGAAACACAGACACAGAGATGATGACCACGTGAAGATGGAACAGGGATTGGAGAGTGAGACAGCAAGGCAAAGAACACTTGGGACCTCTCAAAACTGGAAGAGGTTACGGAGGATTCTCTCCTAGAGATTGCAGAGGGAATGCAGCCCTGCTGACATACCAATGTCAAACTTCTGGCCTCCCAAACTGAGAAAGAAGATATTTCTATTGTTTTTAATTCACCAGATTTATAATAGTTTGTTACAGCAGCTCAAGGAAACTAACACAGGACAGTCTTGACTTAAAGAATTTCTAACCCCATCCTTTCCCTTGGCAAGAGTTTGTCTCAGTGTTGACTACCATCTCAGTCAATGTGGTAGGCATGGTTATTTGTGTGGTGCATCTTCCATGGAATAGAGTTGGTCCTAAGAAATGCCTGAGCAGTGAGTGTCTGTATTTCCTAGTGCTTCTTGCATCTTGGTCAAGCGTGTACTACTTTTGACAAATGCAATGGGAGAAGCAATGATGAGTGTTACTTCTGAGGAAAGATAATTGAGAAGAATGCCCTTTTCCCACTTTCTTGAATTTTCTCTGATGGTTGGATCAGAGGATTCTGTGACTCTAGCAGATGGCAGAGCCACGAGACAGCACTGCCATCATAACCCAGCAAGTCACATGGCACTATGGAGGAGAGCGGATTTCTTAAATAAAAGTTGGGTTCTGCCAATCAGGAAAAAGGGAGGTGTGAAATAAAATATCTACTACAACTGCTGTGTTATGTTCATATACTTTGTTGTTGGAATTGCTTTGGTGGAATTCAGATACTTAAAAAATGCTTTTCCAAGAGAAACATTCCCAGCCTCTTAGATAATAATGATAGATTTAACTATAAAGTTTTACTCAAATGTTAATGAAACACTTTCACTGCATACTCATTTATTGCTTACAAGAACCTTGTTCTGTAGCTAAAATCAGTTGAACTAACATTAGAACTAAGAAATTTATTTTCCCTTTTCAGCCATGGCTCTTTCTACAACAGCACCCCATTTACAAGTGAAAATTCTTATTTCCTATGGGAGATATAAGCTTATTGCCTGTGGAGAACACATGCTGGTTTTTGGCTGCCTCCTACAAATTTTTCTTTCTTTTAGTTAATGCTAACTTGGTCTTCTGGGAGAACCGCACTCTCAGCTCATGTGCTTCAATTGGAGTTGACTCTATCCCAGATTCCAGTCATGGACACGTGATTCAGGCTGGCCAATCAAAACTGGCATTCCTCTGGCATGTGACCAAATATAGAACAATGTAAGTCAGGTTCAGAACTGTCATTGTGTTGGGGATAACATAAGAAACTGTACTGCGGGTAGCCATCTAGCTAACCGTGTGGAGTCTAAGAAAGAAGGCAAGGACTGTTCTCTCAGACCCCAGTCAAGGCTGCAGCCAAATTTAATTATAGATTTTCACAAATTTATCCCTTTGTTTTAAACCAGTTTAAGCTGGCTTATCTCTATCATGAAATCAAATGTTACCTCATAGATAAGCAGTTTTTTAAATAAGAAAGTTCAATACTAGAGAAGAGTTATTTTGTTCTTAGGTGTTTTTTGTTTTTTTTTCTGGTTTCAGAACATTGGGCCAATTAATCTAATCTTAGGGACAGGATCTGAAAATACCCACCTCAGGATTTTGTGCCCTTCCCCAAGTAGTTTGAGCAAAGAAACCCAAGACAGGGGAAAAATCTGGGTGAAGAACTTGTTGGATTTTGAGTGAATCTGGGGCAGTGTGGACTTCCATAAAGCTCCAAGTGTGTGTTCATGCTTTATGCCTGAAGTAATGTGTTCATACTTCTGCAACAGCTTGTGACTTAATATTCAGTAAAATAAACTATTTTTTGTTCTGTTGTTTTCAAATATACTTTGTGAAGAATAGTACCCAAAATTTAATAGGGTGAATATGTGTTAGTGTGTGTGTGTGCACGCGCATCGCATGTGTTAGAGGAGCAATTACATCTCTCTGGCAGGTGGTAGAATTTTAAATGCAGCTCATGATTTGTATTTGCTTTATTCACATTTATCCTTTACTAGGGGCCCGGTGCACAAAAATTTGTGCACTCGGGGTGGAGGGAGTCCCTCAGCCCGGCCTGTGCCCTCTCACAGTCTGGGACCCCGCAGTGGATGTCCGATGATGGCCCCAGTCTGCCAGGTGCCTTTTGTGTGTGTGTGTGTGTATGTGTGTGTCACCACTGGGGACCTGCCCCCAGCCACATCTGAGGCTCGGAGCAGTCCTCCTGTGTGTGTCTACCTGCTGGGGGCCTGCCCCCAGGCACACCGTGGAGGCTTGGAGCAGGCACCCCCTTTATGTTGATTTCTCAGACTCTTGCCCTCCCCTGCATGTTGTTCTCATTTTTGAGCTGTGGCCAGAGCTGGGTGCTGCCTGCCTCCCAAGCTTGCCTACTGCCCATCTTCTTCCAGCCACCAGAAAGCAGGGAAAACCCCGCCTCATGGTCAGGCCAGTCTTTTCCTGCTCCCTGATCCCTGGAAGGGATCCGGGAAGCCGCCAAGCAGGCCGCCGACTCTTTCCCACTCACCCGTCCCCTGCTGCCTTCCTTTCCCACTTCCCGGTGCCGCCAAGGGGTCTGGGAGCTGCCAAGCAGGATCCCGGCCCCTGCAGCCTTGCTTTCCTGCTCCCCAGTGCCCCGCAAAGGGCCTGAGCAGCAGCCAAGCAGGCCGAGACCCCCCGCCACCTCTTTCTTGCTCCCCAGTGCCCCGCAAAGGGCCTAGGAAGCCCACCAAGCAGGCCACTGACCCCCTGCTGCCTCTTTCCCGCTCCCTGATGCCCCACAAAGGGCCTGGGAAGCCCACCAAGCAGACCGCCGACCCCCTGCCGCCTCTTACCCGCTTTCCGGTGCCCTCCAACCCTGCCGCCTCTTTCCCACTCACGGGTCCTGGGTCCTGTGCTGTCCCGCCCTGCAGCTGCTCTGTGCACTCGGGAGGTCCCTCAGCTCGACCTGTGCCCTCTCACAGTCTGGGACCCCTCGGGGGATGTCCACCTGCTGGCGTGCCTGACCAGGCTGGGTGACAGGCTGATGGCTGTCTCCAGGCTGACCAAGCCCCCCAGGAACGTCCCTCACCCCATTGGGTTGTGGCCAGCATGGGTGAGGGGCTTTCAGGCTGCCCACAGCTCCCATTGACCCAACATCCCAGCAAGGCTGACTGGACGCAGGTTCTGGGGTTTATCTCCTATAATTGATGCTGTTCCTTTAAGGCCGAACCCTCCTCTTTGCCTCACCTCACGGCTTCTATAATGAAACAATGTTGTTATCTTAGGGCTTCAGCTCCCGAGGATCCTATGATTTACACATTGTTGCAAAATGTTTTCTTCTGTTTTGCTCTGAGGCAGGCTAAGCGAGTGGGAGCGCAGACAGTTTCCCTTTCACTCCTGCTGCAATGGATGCTGCCCTTTACTCCGTGAGTGGCGGCCGCCATGTTGGCTGGGCTAATTTGCATACAGTCGCTCTGATTGGCTGTTGGGCGTCCCGGAGAAACGGTTAATTTTACTATTCCGCTTTTATTAGTTTAGATTATAACCTAGAGTCAGGCTATTTAATAGTATTACCAGGTCATAGTTAAAGGCTTTGAATGATCTTCACTGAATTTGTTATTTTATTTCTTTAGTATATACAACAATTTATGCATCAAAAAGCACAGTTGTGCTGTTTGTGAATTTATGCTACGTTAGTGTTTACAGGCATTAGTGTAATCTGAGAAATACAAGTTTCCGTTTATTCCAGAAAAAGGGGGTATTTTTAATTGCTTCATTTGCATTGATTCCCTACCTATAGATGCCACGAAAGGTAGGATCTTTGGCTTCTGCCTCCAATGAGCAACTGGGAATCTGAAGTGAGAATAGCGTTGGGAGAGGGTGTGACAAACACTGTTTAATAATGTTCAAAAGCAGAGGGTCTTCCAGTTCATTTGTTCCTTGGTTAATGGGCTCTCATGCAGATAAGTTCCTTGAAGCCAAAACCTTTTCTCTCTAGCTCACTTGGTATTTAGAAGAGCCCAAGTCATAATAAATACTTAGTAAATATTTTCTGAATGATGATTGAAAGTATAGGTGAATAAAAAACTCTTCAGAAATTAGGCAAGTAACACAATGGTAAATTTCTTCATAAAACTCAGGCTCTTATCACAAGTAGCCTACTTCAGTCCTCTTAACCATAAGTTCTGACTAACACAGGCACAGCTATTTTATTTATCTATGTATAAGTTTATTTATTCAACAAGTAATCCCTGAGTGCTTACAAAGTGTCAGCCAGGAATTGTCAACAGAGAATGATAACACCTTCCCAGAGGCATTTGAAAATATTGGAGACACTTTTATTGTTTTTATAATGACTGTTTCTACTAGCATTTAGTGGGTGGAGGCCAAGCATACCAACATTCTGTAATTTGTTTTACTATTAATGGATATTGAGGTTTCCTTCCAGTGATTATAAACATTCTATACTTGTCTCCTGGAAAGATTCCATTCTTGAGACATGTGTACAGTCAGTTTCTCTAGTATAGTCAGTGGCTTTAAAATGCTTAATCATGGTGAATATTAATTAGTACATTTTATGTCACAACCCTGAAATGTGTGTGTATAACAAACAAAAGTTTATAAGACAATACTATGCCGTATTGTTATACACTCTGTTTATTTCATTAAAAAAAAAAAGAACTGCTTGCGATGCACTACACTGATTTTCAAAAGCTACTCATTTGTGAAAACTCATTTGGACGGCGTAGCTTTCAGGGCATGCCTAGTGATGGAAATACTGGGCCTGGCAGTAGGCTCATATTTCACTTTCCTAGGGGATGTCAAGCTGTTTTCAAAGTTATTCTAACTTATACTTGCAGAGAATAGATAAGAGATTCTGTTGCTCTACAACCTTGCTTGTAGTCTTTTTTTACCTCTATCGTGTGTATCAAATTATATGCAATTTCATATATTTTTCACTTAAAATTAATGTGAACTATTTTTGGTCTAAAATATGAGATTTTAAATTATGGCATATTTCATTTTAAGAATATATTATCATGTATTTGACTCTTCCCCTGTTGTTGACATAATGAAGCCTCCAAGGCTTTTGGTAATTTTGTAATAAAATTATTAATTATACTGTCTAATAAAAGAATGATATGAAATTAGGTGTCACTCCATGACAAAGATGGCCACCCCCATGGCCACAAGATGGCAGTACCCAGTCTGGCTCAGCCCCACCACTGAAATGGTCAGGCCTGTTAGCCAGGCAGGTTGTGGGAGAGGCTGGGGCCCGGAGGCAGAACAGGCGATCAGACGGTGTTGGGGTCCCTTGCCCAGGCCAGAGGCCTTCGCCAGACACCTCAGGCATGGGCAAAGGCAGAGCCAGTGATCAGAGGGGTATGAGGGTGCCCTACCCAGGCATAAGGCCTGGGCCAGAGGCCTCAGGCATGGGCAGGGCAAGGCCAGAGATTGCAGGATCCTGGGCTCTGCAGAGCCAGCAATCGGAGGGGCAGGGGTAGAGCCTGCAATCACAAGGTTCTGGGCACCAATGGAGCCGGCAAAGCAGAAGTCTGCTGGTCCCCTGCCCAGGCCTGCAGCCTGGGCCAGAGGTTACAGGCCTGGCCAGGGGTGAAGCTGGGATTGGAGGAGCAGGAGTGGAGCTGGTGATCAGAGTGAACTACAGAGGAAACACCTTTTCTTAACGCTCATTGGCTAAGCTCCCTGTATGCCACTGGTAATATTCTTAGTAACTTGGGTAATAAGAATCCTTAAAGGCGATCTAGGGTTTTTCCACCACACTCCTGGAGAAAAAAATGAAGGTCCACTGCTGGAGGGCTAAGAAATGTCATATCCTGCCCTAGCCAGTTTGGCTCAGTGCATAATGCCTCAGCCTGCTGACTGCAGGGTCTGGGTTCAATTCTGACCAAGGGCATGTACCTAGGTTGCAGGCTCCTCCCTGGCCAGGGCCCAGGTCAGGGCTCATGCATGAGGCAACCAATCAAAGTGTTCATCTCACTTTCATATTTCTCTTTGTTTTTCTCTTCTCCACATTCTCTAAAAATCAATGGAAACATATCCTCAGGTGAGGATTAAAAAAAAAGAAAGAAATGTCATATCATATGAAAGACACATCTTGAAAATGCCTAAAAAAAGTTGTCATTTCTTCATGGTGAAGAGACTGGAATCATGTTGATGAAAACATCTTAGTGGCTGCAATGACTGGCAGTGGCTGCAGCAGCAGGGTGATGGGGATGGTGGCTTCCCCTGATTAACCTGGTCGCCTCCCACAAAGGGAGACCATACTGCAGCTTAGGCCCACTCCCCAAGGGGAGCAGGGAGCGGGCCTAACTGGTCAATAGGACATCCCTGAGGGCTCCCAATATGTGAGAGGGTACAGGCTGGGCTGAGGGGACCCCCCCCCTACAGTGCACAAATTTCATGCACCGGGCCCCTAGTGTACTTTGAATAATCAATCTTCTGTTGCATCTTGGGACAGATGCGAAGTCTCAGCACAGTGTTTCATATCATATTGAGTCAAAGGATATCACTGTGTTTATGGCATTTGATAAGTATTTTCAAAATATACTCTCCAAAATTTTGTACATCCTTGCTTTTAGCTGAATGCAGGTTTTTGTCATTTTGATTGGGTAAAATCAAGTTTGACTGAACATATAGCATGAGACAGTGGTGTTCTGTTTATGAAACATTACTTGTAAGTAGATTTGAAAATGTGTTTTCCATTCTCCATATTTAGAACTGTAAATGTAAACAGAAGTATGGAAAGAATTTCCAGCCTTAACACTGTATTAATTCATTTCACTTTAATAGTTGTTTGTGTCAGTGAAGATAAAAATAACACTGTAGTAGCCACCAGAAGGCCTGACTTTTAATTTTGTCCCTTCTTGATTATGTGACCTTCAGCAAATCATTTAACCCCTTTGAATCTTCATCTACAGAATAGCAGTGTTCTGCTCTGCTGTGCCTATGTTGATGTCCATGTGAAAATTAAACGATAAAGTAGAGATGAAGCCATCAATATTGAGAGTGGCCCAGTGAAACAAATGAAATCATAAGTAATTCATATGGAATATTTTGAGTCCATTCAGTCGATTTGCCACCAGGACACTGGTTTGAATAAGTAACTAGATTATCCAGACTTTTATCAGTGAAATGAGATTAGGTTCCATTCCTAATGTACAATGTCTTTCTTATTTTTTAAAATTAAAACTAAAACATTAAAGAAAATTTTAGCTTCCCATAACTTGAAAAAACACACACAACAACAACAACAACAAAACAATGCCTGGGCCATGCAACTAGAGATCCTGATTGGTCCTAGGGTGGGGTATGGTACCCACTACCCGCATGTGGCTACATATGTTTAAATTTAAACTAACTAAAATTAAACAATATCAAAAGTCAGTTCCTTGGTTCCAGTAGGTATACTTTAAGTGCTTAGTAGTCACATGTGTCTGGGTTGGTGGCTGCCATGTTAGATAGCACACAAACTTTTCTATCATTGCAGAAAATTCTATTGGATAGCATTGCTATTTAAAAACATTTTTTTCTTTTAGAAAATCTTTATTGTTTAAAGTATTACATATGTCTCCTCCCCCCCCCGCCCCGCCATTAACTTCTCCCTGGCCACCCCAACCCTCAGCATATGCCCCACCTCCCTAGTATCTGTGTCCATTGGTTATGCTTATATGCATGCATACAAGTTCTTTGGTTCATCTCTTACATCTCTCCCCTCCTGCTCCCACCTTCCCACTGAAGTTCGATGTTTCTCTGTCTCTGGATTTGTTTTTGTTCATTAGTTTATGTTATTCATTATATTAATGAATATATGAGTGAGATCATGTGATATTAATATTTCTCAACTGGCTTATTTTGCTTAACATATTGTTCTCCAGGTCCATCCATGCTGTTGTGAATGGTAAGAGTCTCTCAATAAATGGTGTTGGGAAAACTGAACAGACACATACAAAAAATGAAACCAGACCATCAACTTACACCGTACACAAAAAATAACTCAAAATGGATAAAGGACTTAAATGTAAGACAGGAAACCATAAAAATCTTAGAAGAATCCATAGGCAGCAAATTATTAGACATATGTCCTAGCAGTATCTTTACCAATACAGCTCCTAGGGCAATGGAAACTAAAGAGAAAATAAACAAATGGGAGTACAGCAAAATAAAAAGCTTCTGCACAGCAAAATAAACCATCAATAAAACATGAAAGCCCACTACTTGGGAGAACATATTTGCCAATGTTATGTCTGATAAGGCCCTAATCTCCAAAATTTATAGGAAACTCATACATCTTAATAAAAGAAAGATAAACAACCCAATCAAAAAATGGGCAAAGGACTTAGACACTTTTCAAAAGTGGATATACAAAATGCCAAGAGATATATGAAAACATGCTCAAAGTTACTAATCATCTGAGAGATGCAAATCAAAAATGACAATGAGATACCGTCTCACACCTCTCAGAATGGCTGTCATCAACAAATCAATAAGGGACAAGTGCTGGCTAGGATTGTGGAGAAAAGGGAACCCTCGTGCACTGCTGGTGGGAATGTAGACTGGTGCAGCCACTATGGAGAACAGTATGAAATATATCCCAAGAAATCATAAACACCAATGAGATATATGCACTGTTATGTTCATAGCAGCACAGTTTACATTAGCCTAACTGCCCATCAGCAGATGAGTGGATTAAAAAATAGTAGTACATCTATACAATGGAATACCACACTGCTGTAAAAAAGAAACAACTCTCACCATTCACAACAGCATGGATGGACCTGGAGAGCATTATGCTAAGCGAAATAAGCCAGTCAGAGAAAGATAAGTGTCACATTATCTCACTATTTGTGCAATATAATGAACAACATAAACCGATGAACAAAAATAGAGCCAGAGACAGAGAAGCATCAAACAGACCGTCCAACCTAAGAGATCCAAGATAAACAGGCCAGGTTTCATTTTGTGTTTCTTCAGTTCTCTCTTGTGCTCATTCCCTTGCATTGGTGCCCTGGCAAGTGTGTAAACATCTCCCAGGCAATGTGTTCTGAGAGAACAAACAGAAATCAGCAAGCTTCATCAGGAACCTTCTCCCTGGTTTTAATTCTTGTGACGATAACCGTTGCTTCTGCAGTGGCCTGTCCAGCTGTTGTAGTGGAATTAGATTGGTGGGGGCAGGCGCAGGAGAGCCAGGCCACAGCTTCAGCATATCCTTGGTTGCACTCTTCAAAACAAAATTCGTCTTTCCAGTGAGGACAATTATACAGCATATTTGCATGATAGCTTCACAACCTGAACCAAAATCGTTTAAAAAGGTGCCAATAAGTGAGGGGGAAAATGCCTGAACTGTGAGCTCTGAAGAGAGATGATCAATGCAAGTATATAATGAGTCCCTTTTATGCACACCCGTAGTTCAAGTGTGGCAAGGCTTGCAAAGGCATGACAAGTATGCACTTCCCACCCCCTGTGAAACGAGAGAGGGTCTCAGAATCTCTAAACACAACACTGAAAGTTGCCGTCATTTATTTGATTGGAGTTGGTACAGAAGGTCCAGTTTGTCTTCCATTGTTCTGTGGCGAGGAGGATCTTACCTTTCCATATCATCCCATAGTCCATAGTTTACCATGTAAAACCAAATGGACTGGTTTCATTTTATTAGTTGAATTACTCATTGCTATTGGCAATGTTTTATTAAAATGTCAGTAGTATTTTCAGTTAGAAGTATGACTTTAGAACTTAGTGACCTTCTGAGCCATACTTTTTAAAATTATTTTTTATCCTTATTTATGCTGCTCAGGGGGACTTAACTTTTCTGTGTAAACATCACAAAATGAGTGGCTTAAAGCAACAATCATTTGATTCCTTCATGATTCTGTGGGTCAGCATTTTGGACTCAGTTCTTCAGGGAAGGGTCTCTTTTCCTGGCTCTGTTGGCTATGCTCATGCATATTTGCCATCATCGAGGGCTGATGATCTCACTCACATGTCTGACTGTTGGCAAGGACAGTGGAGGTAACCAGGTCATGTCCCAATTATCATCAAGCAGGCTAGACTGGCTCCTTCTCATGGTGACAGTCTCAGTGTTCCCAGGAGCAGCCAGAGAGGGCACGTTCCAATGCATGAGAACTACTTCAAGTCTCAGTTTGTGTCACATCTGCTATTGTCCCACTGGCCAAAGCAAGTCGCACGGTTAAGTCCCGAGTACATGGGAGATTTCCCAAAGGCATGGATCTGGGAACAGAATTATTATGGGGACTTTTGCACAAAACTACCATAGAAACACAGATTTAAAATGATAATGCATAGTAATAAAACAATATGCTTGTAGTATTCAGACAATTTTTCAGAAAAGCCTTACTATAAAATAATGGTTTTACTTAGAAATTAGATGGGAACATTAAATATTATTTAAATTAAATATTATGCTAGACTATTGTTTTTAATAGTATCACTACTACCATATAATTTTAATAACATCCAATGATGAATGTGTTACTATTATCCCCAGTTTATACATCAAGAAATTGAGATTAAGAAGATATAGAACTTACCCAATGTTGCCAGAGCTAAGGGAATAACATTTGGGGAGCTCTAAATATATACTAATTTAATGTGTATAAGGGAGTTAGTATGAAGCCTTCCACAGTGTTCAATGAGTATATAGATACTATATTAATATTATAATAGTAATAATCAAACATGACAGATTATTTTATTTTACTTTAAAAGTTAGATCATGTATAACTATAAAACCAAGAACTCACTGATGTATTAAATTTCCCCTTATGGACATTTTTATAATTGACTAGGGGCCCGGTGCACAAAAATTTGTGCACTCGGGGTGGAGGAAGTCCCTCAGCCCAGCCTGTGCCCTCTCACAGTCTGGGACCCCTCAGTGGATGTCCTATGATGGCCCCAGTCTGCCAGGTGCCTTTTGTGTGTGTGTGTGTGTGTGTGTGTCGCCACTGGGGACTTGCCCCCAGCCGCATCTGAGGCTCAGAGCAGTCCTCCTGTGTGTGTCTACCTGCCGGGGGCCTGCCACCAGGCACACCATGGAGGCTTGGAGCAGGCACCCCCTCTATGTTGATCTCTCAGACTCTTGCCCTCCCCTGCATGTTGTTCTCTTTTTTGAGCGTGGCCAGGGCTGGGTGCTGCCTGCCTCCCAAGCTTGCCTACTGCCCATCTTCCTCCAGCCACC
>PVJC01040958.1:0-15579 GCA_004026665.1 Murina feae | reverse complement strand
TGGGGTTATCTTCTATAATTGATACACTGTTCCTTTAAGGCGGCCTTCTAACTACTAACGAAGCCTCCTCTGCTTCACCTCACAGCGTCTATAATGAAACAATTGTTACTTTTACTGGTTAGGCCCGGGCTGCTGTGTCCTTCAGCTCCCGAGGATTCTATGATTGTTATATTGTTTCAAATGTTTCAAATCTGTGTTTCGCTAGAGCCAGTTTAAGTGGAGAGGCCGCAGCTTCACTTTCGCTCCTGCTGCAATGGAAACAGCCCTTTAACTCAGGTCCTGGAGTGGCGGCCGCCATGTTGGCTGGGCTAATTTGCATACAGCCGCTCTGATTGGCTGGTGGGCATGGCTTACCCTGTCTCGGAGAAACGGTTAATTTTAATATTTCGCTTTTATTAGTTTAGATGAGCACAGACGGTGCTCTGGGAACAGGCTTCTAATAGGAGAAAGAAATCAGAAGGTACCAAGTCTTGTACTTTCTCTAGAGAAAGAGGAAGGAGAATGGGACCACACCACTTCAGAAAGGGAAAAGTCCCTGCTTTAGGAGCCAACACAGGCTGGATATTAGGAGGGAGATGGAATGATTCCTTCTAACATTAAAAAGACTGATGTTTTAGCCTTGCCAGTATGGCTGGCTCAGTGGTTGAGCACTGACATATGGACCAGGAGTTCACTGTCCAAATCCCAGTTGCAGCACATGCCCGGGTTGTGGGCTGGATCCCCAGAAGGTGTGCAGGAGGCAGCTGATCAATGATTCTCTCCCATTATTGATGTTTCTATCTTGTTCTCCCTCTCCCTTCTTCTCTAAAATCAATAAAAGTATATATTTTTTAAAAAAGAAGACTGGTATTTTAGTTCTCTCTCACATGTTAAAGCAAATCATGTTTTCTTTGATTATGAATTACAAAAAGTTTCTTCAAATCCAGCATGTAAACAGTTGAACAGTGTAAATGATGTCACTTATTAATTGTAATATATTGCTTGTTGTCCCATAATTTATAGGTTCCTTCACCAACTAAAGGAAGATAATTCTGAGTTAATTAATAAACTGTGGACTGATATTCAGCAGAAAATAGCAACACAGTCACAAATAATAAGCCCTATAGAGACTCCATCATCCACCTCTCCATCAGAGGAAAAGAAAGGTTTGTTTTCACATTGTATTATTTCTTACAGATCATAGTTTGCTATGATCTTTTTTTCTTTCTTGAACACAGTAATCTTTAAAGAAGTTTTTTGAGTTTTCACTATCCTAGCCTAATTGAATAAAATACTGATTGACCTGTGAATTGAAATGCTTTAATCATTTTTTTTCACCTGAGATGCTTTTGGAAATACCCTTTGTTTTAGCTGCTCTGAATGCAACCAATGCTATCAAGAGAGTCCACACCAGGCTTCAACCTGAAGAATCGTCTGAGTCTCTAGATTCGAGCTATGTTGTGGGACAAGTGCTGAACTCGAGGAAACAAAAGCAGCTGTTAAATAAAGGTTCCATCCTTTAATTCACAAATGAATTATTAGACATGTAACTTGACATGGCCATCTTAATGTCTTAATGAATGCTTTTCCTTTCAATCATCCAGTTGGATCTAGCTAAGTAAGAATTTGTTGAGTCGTAACTAAGAAATGCCTTCTTTTATCCCATGTGGCCCTGTAGAATGATGGTTCTACATTCCTTATAGATTGTGTAAATCCGGTTTAATCAGAATAGATTTTTGTGAGAAAATTGTGATAACTTCTACAAAAAAATCTTTTATAAATTGTGAACAACAGCCAAAGGGTTTTCTAGTAGTTTTCTAGTGTAATTTTTCCTAATCTTAAAATAGAATGATTTCTGTCATTATCAGTGAAAAGAAAACCAGAGTTGTGTGCCGCTTCCCAGCAGAAGGGAAACATGCTGTCATCTAGCACAGCCTCTACAGACTTATCAGGTAGCACCAATCCCAGCCTGGATGTCCTCAAGCACATGATACATGAAGTGGAACACGAAATGGAAGACTATGAGCGGTCGACGGGACGCGAAGTCAAGGAACCGCAGAGCAGCCAGGGTCTTACAGGTTTCACCCTGTCGCTGGTGAGCTCCCTCTGTCGCCTGGTTCGGTACCTTAAAGAGGTAAGCGCATGAGGTTAGTAGGATCTCCTCTTCAGAGTGCTGGTGGAAAGGTGTAGGGTTTTTTCTCTACATCTAATTATTTGCAACTTCCAAGTAAAGTATAGTCATATTTGAATAGCTTTGTTTAAAATGCCTGTTTTAGATTATGTGCAGTGAAAGTTTATCCTCTTCATACTGATTCATGCATCAGCTAGCATGTTGGTACATGCTCAGGTAAGTGATGCTGATTTTAATATGAGCCGTAGTGAAATGTAATTAGGAAAGTAAATCTGCTATAAGTAAAGTATCTTGTGCTAATATTGACTAATACTATTTGGCAGTTATAGATTAAATAGAGCTATTAATGTGTCCTCATTCTGCTGCTTTCCTGCTCCTTTTAGTTCAGTTTGGAGAATAGCATGCCTGTTATCTGAAGACACAGATTGAGAAAACCCTTATGTTATCTCATGACTGGTAACTTGGGCTTTCCTTCAGTATCTTAGTGGCAGATATTTTATTGATGTGAGATCATTTATAAGACAAGCAAGAATTGTTTCTTTAATTCATTTGTGAATAATAATCCTCAGAATGCTGTGGAATTAGAGTTAGCTATGTAGTTCATCTTTTAAAAAAATCTATTCAAACTATTTTTATGTATTTAAATTTGTTAAACATAAAATATGACAAATATTTGAGGAAATGTTATTATTTAAAAATTTAATTCACCTCTGTAACTCAGAGGTTTCAATTCAGAGGTCTTCAGAAAATTGCTTTTTAGTGAAAGATTTATTATGGTGTCTGAGTTAGGTAAGTGTTAACATTGCACCCTCAAGTCAGGGATCTCCAGGAGTGTACTTCTGGCTCTGAAAGTATTACAGGCTTAGAAGCAAGTACTTTTTAGTTAATCACTTGCTTTACAAAGCTCAACCACTTAAACCTGTTGTCATTTATTTTAAACGAGAGGCCTGGTTCACGAATTAGTGCACTGGTGGGGTCTCTCAGGGTGCCCTATGGGGATTGGTCCCCAGCTTGTGCCCCCAACCTTGCAGCCCCATAGCCCTGCATCCCCGCCTGGCAACCTATCATGGCCTGCGCGCCTCCCCACCTGCTCCACTATCCTGTCTGTGAGGCAGTCAGTCAGGGCCGGGCCCCCTGCCTGCTCCCTCAGCACCTGGGAGCCAGGCAGTGGCTCGCCTCCCACTGCTGCCACTGGTTGCCATCTGCGAGGTGATCAGGACCCCCACTTGCACCTGAGTTGGCCTGGTGCCTCCTGCTCACCTGCTCCACCATCCTGCCGCAGTCCCACTCTTGTGGTGGCCCATTAGGGCCAGCAGCATCTCCACTGTCACTCGCTGCCAGCACCGTGTTGCTGACGCCCACCATGTTCCGCGCTGCTCCCTGGTGGTCAGCACACGTCATAGCGAGTGGTTGAACTTCTGGTTGAACAATTTGCATATTAGGCTTTTATTATATAGGAGGATTATATTTTAACACTTAATTTTCAAATTGGTGATCTATTCACATGGTATGAAATTCAGAGACACAGAAGAGTATGTGATGAAAAATCTAATTCCCACTCCTAACTTCCATTTAACCAGTTTGCTTCTGTGTAGCCAACTGTTACCAGACACCAGTATATCCTTCCAGAGATGGGTTATGTCTATTCAAGCAATATGTATATGTACTTCCCTCCACTTCTTTCTACAAAATTTTAGTTATTCAGTTCTGTATACTAGCCTGTTTATTGTGTTCTATTTGAAGAAGGGGAGAGGATAAAGCAGCATATGTTAATGAAATATATACCTCTTAATAAAAATATTTAACTCTCATTACTGTCATATAATATATACTTTGTATTTTTTTCTTTGACAACTTGGAGTAGAAACTTTTTTTAAAATATTTTTTTCTTTTGTTTTTCCCCCCTTTATTGATTAAGATATTACAAATGTCACCTTATCCCCCCATTGTTCTCTCATCCCCTCACTCCTGCCCTCACCCTCACCCCCTGTTGTCCACATCCATCGCTTATGCTTATATGCATGCATACAAGTCCTTTGGTTGATCTCTCTCCCTTACCTTCCCTCTGAGTTTTGAGCATCTGATCGATGCTTCTCTGTCTCTTGAGTAGAAACTTTTAGTTTTCAACATGTGATGCTATTGATGGGAGTTTATTTTATTTTTTTGTAGAGTGAGCTCCAACTGCGTAAAGAAGTAGAGACAAGGCAGAAACTGGAGCAGGCATTAGGTGATCATCGAGAGCTCATTGATGCTCTGACAGCTGAAATTCTACTTCTTAGAGAAGAAAATACTGCTACCCAGGTACTCAGATGAGATCCCAAACGTTTCCGTTTACTAGTATAAAACATCTTTAGGAATGTCTGAGATTCCTTCTAGTTGCCTTTGGTTTAGTTGTGCTGATGTATTACTTGTACTTCTTTATTATCATCAATGGTAGTTTTTATTGCGCATCTGTTATATTGGAGGTACTATATAGAAATTTGGACTATAAGTAGTACATAAAATAAGTCAACTATCTTCAAGAAACTTACCAAATAGTGGAAAAACAGAATCTACATTTAAATGATAACTACCAATATTATAGTAGTTTACTAAAAACTAGGGGCCCGGTGCACAAAAATTTGTGCACTCGGGGGTCCCTCAGCCTGACCTGTGTCCTCTCGCAGTCTGGGACCTCTCGGGGGATGTCCACCTGGGTGAGGGGCTGAGGGCCATTTTCAAGCTTCCCACAGCCCTTTCAGGGTTCGGGTCCCTACTAGGGTGACTGTCCAGCCTGGGTGAGGGGCTGAGGGCCGTTTTCAGGCTGCCCACAGCCTGTTCAGGGTTCGGGTCCCACTGGGGTGCCTGTCCAGCCTGAGTGAGGGGCTGAGGGCCGTTTGCAGGCTGCCCACAACTCCCATTGACCCAGCGTCCCAGCGAGGCTGGCTGGAATCAGGTTTCTGGGGTTTACTTATCTTCTATATTTGAAACTTTGTTACTTTGAGCAGAGGCCTAGGCAGGGAATGAAGCCTCCTGTTTGCTTCAGCTCCATGGCTTCTATAATTGAAACTATGTTGCCTCAAGCAGAGGCCCAGCCGGCCTAGGCAGACAGTTTACTCCTGGTACAACGGAAGCCTCCTGCTTGTTCCAGCTCTGTGGCTTTAGCCTCCATCTTGGCTGGGTTAATTTGCATATAGCCACTCTGATTGGCTGGTGGGCATGGCTTAGGTGTCTTGGAGTGATGGTTAATTTGCATATTACTCTTATTAGATTAGATGTTTAATGAGTGTTATGATAGCTACTGTTAATTTCAGAACAGTAGAAGTTAACTATTTTGAAGAATCCTTCTGCAGTTGTATGTCATTAAGTTGTTTATAGTAAATGCATATTTATTAGATATGGCTAATCATTCCTTTTCAATACTATATAAGTATTTCTTCTAGAAAATCTTCTTGCCTCCATGCTGCATTAAATATTCTTCCTTTGTGCACTTTTGATATTCTCTGGATATTGCTCTCATTATATTTACCAAATTATGTTAAACATACATGGGTACCTGTCATCAAAACTGTGAACTGCTTGAGGACAGAGACATTTTTGTTCATAAATGATGGTTATAGCAACTTTATTTATCAGCCAAAAGAGAATAGAAAAGCATTAGTTGTATGTAGGACAGAGAATACTGCTCTTTCTCACTTTATGGTGCCCTTAGTGTCTTAAGACACCCCTAGGCCAAAAGAAATACCTAACACTTTCATTTATTAAATAGGTTCAAATAACTTATGAAGTATTTGTCTTAACTTCTTTGCTATTAAAAAAAACCGATGCATGTAAATTTATAAAAAAAAAGTTATTTTTATTCATGATGAAATAACCACAATTATTTACTATTGGAATATGTATACCTAGTGGGCACTGCACAGCTTCTGAAAGCTTGGAATCATATTGGACACCATCACTCTTATTTCCTGTTCTGCAATAATTTTTATGCAGCATTGCTTTTTAGCATAGTAACTAATAAAACCCAGCCTTGTGAATATATGGCATAATCAAAAGGAACATATCTTGGTCTAATGTCAACTGCCTCTAGTAGTTCACTGGTACCTCACAGAACATTTATGTTTCCCTTAAAAACATGAAATGTCCTGTGGGGCCCCTATGAGTTCACTGTGTTGCCCCACGGTGCCTCAGCCTTGTTTGGGAATAGTATAGGACTATACTCTAGGTGGTTAAATACAGAAGCAATGTATTACAGACAGGAGTTATTGGGAAAATTCAGGTGAGATATGACAGCGTGGTCTAGATTGGTAGTGGAAAAAGTTGTGAAAAGTGACCAAATTCTGAATATATTTTGAAGGCAATCAGTAGGATTTGCTGATGGGTAGAATATGGGGTAAAGGAGAAGATGTAAGAGAAGAGTTCAAGGTGATCCAAAGTTTTGGCCTGGGCAGTCAGAAGGGTGGAGTTGTTATTGATGAGTTGGGGCGGGTCACAAGGAGTTTAGTTTTGTACATGTTAAGTTCGAGAAGCCTCTGTCAGTTCTAGATGGAGATGGTGAGTAGGCCATTGGATATACGAGTGTGGAATTTGGGAAAAACTTTGACTGATATACAAATGTTTAGTATACTTCATTAAGTAATCCTACTAATAATATTTCTGACTTCTAATCACATTTGATTTTTTATTGAATGTTTGTACATCTTGGAGGTATATATATATTTTTCTCTTAACGTTATTTTATATACTAGAGGCCCAGTGCACGAATTCGTACGCGGATGGGGTCTGATCGGCCTGCCCCAATGGGGGCCCATTGGGCCAGGCCAGCAGGGGGGAGGGGCTGTGGATGGTTGGCTGGCCAGCCCCGCCCCTGATCAGGGCGTTGGGGGCTTATTGCGGGCCGGGCCAGCCAGGAGGCCTGGTGCATGAAATTCGTGCATGGGGGAGAGGTCCCTCAGCCTGGCCTGCAACGACACCAGCGTCCCTCTCCCTGGCCTCTGGCCTGAGGCCCCTCCCCTCCTGCCGTGCAGCCCAGGTGCAGACACTGGGCTTGTGTCTCCAGAGGCGAGGTGAGCCCAGCGTCCTGTGTCCAGGCCTCTGTCCAGAAGCCCCTACCCTCCTACTGCATGGCTGGGGTGTGGATACTGGGCTCACGTTGCCGAAGCAATGCTGCTAGCATCTCGCCCTGGCCACTATGGGCGTCACCATCTTTGTTGCAGTGATGCTTAATTTGCATATTACTTTTCTGTTAGATAGGACTAGAGGCCCAGTGCATGAAAATTCATGCACTGGAGTGGGGGGTCCCTCAGCCTAGCCTGCCCCCTCCCACAGTCCAGGAGCCCTCAGGGGTGGGAGGCAACCCAACAATCAGGGGAAGGCGATGCCCCATCACACCTCTGCTGCTACCACTGCCAGCAGCGCAAGTCTCGGACAGCACTGGTTACCTGAGCCTCAGGCGGCCCTGGGTGGCTGAGCAGCCATTATCCTAGGCTTGCCTGTGCCTCAGGCAAGCCCTGAGCAGCTGGGGGGTTAAAGGGACTGGAGGACTCTGGAGGCAGGCATGTGGAAAGGTGGGCTTGGCCTTGCCACGCCTGCCTCCCCAGTGGAGCTGAGGGGACTGGGTGCCACCATCTTGTGGCTGTGGGTGCTGCCATATTTGAGGGCATGGCAGTCAATTAGCATATTCCCTTCCTTATTGGCAGTGGGTGCCGCCATTTTTGCAGTGGTGTGGGGGTCAATTAGCATATTCCCTCTTTAATAGGTAGGATATGACCATAAATGTTTATAGTGCTCATGTTTATCACTTTAAAAGCCTGTGTTATATTTTGTTTAGTTTCCTGCATCTGATATAACTGTCTCTTGGGGTAGTTTGAGTGAATATCATCTATATAAAAGGTTTTGTAAGTTGAAAGTCTTATAAAAAGGTTAATTATTGTTGTAGCATGTACTTATTAATTAATAATATTCCATAGTTTATTTAACAATTCTCTATCATGGGACTTTTAAAATATTTATAATTATGTATTCTCATGTATTATTTTAGTATTTGAATGAAAGTCAGAAGTTCCTAGAGTATTTAAAATAATGATATAGGAATGGAAATCTAGGTGATGATTTGATGTCTGACATGCCAACTATGTTATTTCATTCTTTTTTTTGCTAGGCAAGACTTCAGCAGTATATGGTCACAACAGATGAGCAACTTATATCCATCACACATGCCATTGAGAGCTGTCCAGTGATAAGTAACAACAAAGCAAGTCTGGCAGCAGAAAGAGGAGCCACGAGTAGTAGAATTATGGACAATCCGGGTGAGTGGGCTTTATTGTTCCAGATGGCATTAAAATATTTATAGAGTAAACAAATGAACAAACCAGAAACTTATATGGGGTTATTGTATATATAACATTGTCACCACTATAATTGCTGCTAATATTTATTAGATACCTGTTCTATGCCAGATACTTTTAAAGTGTTTTGCATGTATTATTTCATTTAATTCTCCTAATAGTCTTATGAGGTAGATGTTATTGTCCTCATTTTTTAGATGAGGAAACTAAGGTTAGCAGGGGTTGGCGACTTAGCAAAGTCACACAAATAAAGGATAGCAGAACTAGCTTCCTAGACCATGAGAAGGACTTAATGCCGGTACTTAATGCCTGGTGCCTCAGGCTCAGGTGGAGAAGAAATGGTCTTGGAAAGAAAACAGAAAACACTGAACTTTAGAAATTCATAACTTTTGTTTATTGGGTAATGTTTTGAAAACCTTTTTCACCTCATGTGCCATAGGTTGAATAGAACACTTAGGCTTTTTTATGTTTTTTACTTCTAAGTAATACGTTGATGAGTATCTCTGTGTGGAAAGTGTTTATGCATTTTGGAGTGTTTCCTGGGGAGAGATTCTAAGAAGTGGCTCACTAAAATTTAACTTGCATGAGATAAACTCCATGACAAGATCAGGTCCTCACGGCCAGAGGTCCTCTTCTTCCCTGCGCTGCCCCCATAGGAACCTACCCTGTGAGTTCCTGCTAAAGGAGGATATGGCCTAAAAAGTAAAGGCTCTCGAGGCCGCCTGATTTTGCCCTCTACGGAAATGCTTTTAAGTATACATAATTAAATGTGCCAGGGTTCCTTGACGTACTAACAGCCTCTCATCTTCTTTAGAGGCTTCAGTTGTAAATGCCAATGTCTCCATGCCATTAATGTTTCGAGGGGAAGAAGTGCGTGAATTCCCACAGGAAGACTTACCTGTTAAATTGTCTCAAGTGCCAAACCCTCCAGATAGTGTGAATCTGGCCAACAATTTTCCAGCACACATGTTTGAGCCGGCTGTGTTGTTGACACCACCCCGGCAGAAGAGCAACTCAGAATTCTCTCCTCTGCAGGATGGTAAGCAGGCTTCTTCTAAAGTTACATGGTAGTTGTTTTTTATGCTTCATATATGTAATATGTGTGTGCATCATTACCTGATAAACAGAATTAAAAAGATATTGATTACCATACATAACCTTTAAGCCGAAGGAGGATTGGGTGGTTTACTTCATATATGCTATGCCTATGGTGAAATGTGACATTGAGTTTCATTACATATACTAGAGGCCCAGTGCACAAAAATTTGTGCACTCGGGAGGACGGGGGGGGGGGGGGGGGGTTGGTCCCTCAGCCTGGCCTGTGCCTTCTTGCAGTCTGGGATCCCTCGGGGGATGTCCACCTGCTGGTGTGCCTGGCCAGCCTGGGTGAGGGGCTGATGGCCATTTCAGGCTGCCCACCGCCCCTTCAGGGTTCGGGTCCCTACTGGGGTGCCTGGCCAGCCTGGGTGAGGGGCCAAGGGCTGTTTCAGGCTGCCCACAGCCCCTTCAGGGTACGAGTCCCTACTGGGGTGCCTGGCTGGAAGCAGCTATCTAGGATTTATTTAACTTCTATAATTGAAACTTCGTTGCCCTGGTACTCTGCTCGAAGCCTGGGTTGCCCCTGGCAACCCAAGGTCCCAGCCCCACAGGTATCTGAGGTTTATCTTCTATAGTTGAAACTTTGTAGCCTTGAGTAGAGCCCAGGGCCCGCAGGGCCCTGGCTTCCTCTATTGCCCAGGGCAACTCCAGCTCTGTGGCTGCTGCCATCTTAGTTGAGTTAATTTGCATATTTGCTTCTGATTGGTTGATGGGTGTAGCTTGTGGGCGTGGCTTGTGGGTGTAATGGAGTGAGGGTCAATTTGCTTATTACTCTTTTATTAGATTAGATTCTGTTGGGCAATATAAATGTTAAGGTCAACTCAAGGGATCAAAGCCCTCTGCATTAAAACATGAAGTAAGGGGAATCCCATTTGTCCCTATGGTCCAGGGCATGGAGAAGAGTAAGAAACAAGAGTAGACTATTCTCTAAAGAGTAATGAATGTTTAACCATTAGGAAAGGTGAGAGCCATGACCTGAGGGATTTTATAAGTCAGATCTGGTTATTAACCTGTTTCTCATCAAAACTTTAGCTCAGTCAGTTGAGGGAAATTGGTAATGGAAGTCTATGGACAATTAAAAATTGCTTTAGAGTCACTTTTGCAGCACATATATAGAGTTGAAATAAAATTTCTAAAAATAATTGTTAATATTTAGCTCATAGATTTTTAAAAAAATCACAAATAGGATTTTGATTTGTCACCATTAAAAGTTTGAATTTTAAACGGATTCTTGGACTGGAGGCTCACCAGCTCATTCAGCTTTAGTACCTGTCTCATCCCAGTTGCTTTTCCAGAACTGCTTCCTTTACCATGAAGCTCTATGAGTTTTCACAACTCAAACTCGGGCTTCTTCACCATTTGACTTTCTAACAAAGACATTGTGGAGTCAATAAACATGTCTTTTCCAGTGCTATCTGGAATCAGTTTATTGACCACTTCTTTCAGGTTATTTGTACTCGTGGGTCTTGATACCTGTCATCTTGGTCCAGATTTGTCAGACTTATTGATGCTGAGCAAAGGTCTTCTGAGTCTAACTTTTGCATTTTCTGGTAAAATCAGCACCAGGCTAGATGAAGCAAATAACCATTGGTAGTCTTGACATCAACATGAGCTTTAATCACGGTCTGCCATTTTTATTTATTTTATTTTATTTTTTTACCAGGGAGCACATTTTGTCATGGGTAAGATCCATGCCATGTAAACTAGTCAGGCATTTTTGCCCTGAGCATTCTCAGTAATTAGCTTGAATTTTCTAAATGCCACTTCATCATTTTGCAGATCAGCTAGGCTTGCTTCAAAAACACAACCCTTGAGACCATCAGATGCGATTTTGGTTTCTGGAGCTCTCGTGACTAGTGTTTTCCCAGTATTTCTTATATTGAGCACAGCTGGTCCTTTCACATCACACCAATCTTTCTGGGATCACCCACTTTTTTCTTGGCTGCCTTTTTGTCGCCTTTTGGGAGGTGCTGTTCAGAGAGCCAAAAGGGCCGTTGGCTCACAGATTCTTATTTTGGATATCATGGATGGTCTTCAGAATCTCCATGGATTGCTTCATTATTTGGAAAATTATATTTATTTGTCCACATGTGCATTTTCTGGAGCTAAAATCATTTCATTTTCCAAAGAGTTCTTTAATCAAAAACTACTTTAGACTTTCAGGCAAAGTTTTTAGAAAAGTGTTACTTAGCCCTGATTTGCCTAAATTTTTTTTTCTTTAATTTTTGTTTCTTTAATTAGAGTATTTATTTTCTAGGAGAACAGAAGAATAACATTTATTGTCATTGAGACATATAAATTTTGTCAGATTTTCTGTACTTTGATGTATATTTCCTATAGAGGGTTTGAAGAGCCCATAAGGGTTAAAGAAAATGACAAATCTTTGCCATTATAAAATTTGTTTGACTAGCTGTGAGGTGTGGGGCTAATAATTTTTATACCTTTTCTGGACTTTAGTTTTCCTATCTTTGCATTGAGAGGATTTTCCTTTATCTTTAATATCTCTCCAGCTCTATAATTCTTTGATTCGATATTTCCTCTTTAGAAGGCTAGAGAATATTATTAACTGGCTAAATTTAGGAAATATGATATCAAATCTGATTTCTGTTCAATTTAGACTTTCATTTCTTTTTTAAAAAAATCTTTATTCATATTATTACAGTTGTTCCTCTTCCCCCCTCCCATAGCTCCCCTCCTCCCAGTTCCCACCCCACTCTCTTCCCTTACCCCCCACTATCCTCCTCCATATGTGTACGATTGTTGTCCAGTCTCTTACTGCATCCCAACACCTTTTTCCCCCTGAGAATTGTCCGTCCACTCCCTTTCTATGCCCTTGATTCTATTCTATTCACCAGTTTATTCTGTTCATCAGATTTTTTTATTCACTTGATTTTTAGGTTCACTTGCTGATAGATATGTATTTGTTGTTCATAATTTTTATCTTTACTTTTTCTTCTTCTTCCTCTTCTCAAAGGATACCTTTCAGCATTTCATATAATACTGGTTGGGTGGTGATGAACTCTTTTAGCTTTTTCTTATCTGTGAAGCTCTTTATCTGACCTTCAATTCTGAATGATAGCTTTGCTGGGTAAAGTAATCTTGGTTGTAGGTTCTTGCTATTCATCACTTTGAATATTTCTTGCCACTCCCTTCTGGCCTGCAAAGTTTCTGTTGAGAAATCAGTGATAGTCATATGGGTGCCCCCTTGTAGGTTTTCTCTTGCTGCTTTTAAGATTCTCTCTTTGTCTTTTGCTCTTGGCATTTTAATTGTGATGTGTCTTGGTGTGGTCCTCCTTGGATTTTTTTTTTTTTGTTTGGGGTTCTCTGTGCTTCCTGGACTTGTAAGTCCATTTCTTTCATCAGGTAGGGAAGTTTTCTGTTATTATTTCTTCATATAGGTGTTCAATATCTTTCTCTCTCTCTTCTTCTGGCACCCCTATAATTCTGATGTTGGTACGCTTGAAGTTGTCCCAGATGCTCCTTACACTATCTTCATATTTTTGGATTACTTTTTCTTTTCCAGTTGGGTATTTTTTGCTTCTTCATATTTCATATCTTTGACTTGATTCTTGCGGTCCTCTAGTCTGCTATGGGATCTCTGTATATTATTCTTTATTTCAGTCAGTGTATGCTTAATTTCTAGCTGGTCCTTTATAAATTTGTCAGCGGTCTTTAGAAAATTCTTGAAAAACCTGAACCGTGGTTTTGAACTCTATATCCAGTCATTTACTTTCCTCCATTTCTGTCATTTGTGACCGATTTCTTTGTCTCTGCATTTTGGCTGCTTTCCTGCATTGATAGAGTGGCTTTCTGTGCTAGGTGTCCTATAGGGCCCATTGGCTCAGCCTCCCCAATTACCTGAGGTGGACACTCTTGTTGCACCACTTTTTGGCTTTATGCACCGTCTTGTTGTAGCTAAACCTTGATTGTTGTTGGTATCACTGGGAGAAATTGTCCTCCAGGCCACTTGGCTGTGAGAATCAGCTGTGTCTACGATGGGAGAACTTCTGTGCTGGAGACACCCTTATGGGGAAATACTTGCTCCAGTGGGGCTTTGGTGCTCACTGAGTCTGCCCCCTGAGTCTGCCCCCTGAGTGTGTCCCTTATGGATCTGAGGAGTTGTATTCTGGGTTGTTCTGCTCTGACCACTGGGTACATTGGCTCTTGGATTTCTAAGGAGATGGTATTTTAGCTTCTGCCTGAGGCTTCCCAGCCTTTTATATACAAAAGCCTCTGCATGCAGCTTGGGTGGGTTGGGGTCTCGGGAAATCAACAAGGCGGAGCAAACAGATATGGCTGATTCTCAGCCCTGCCCTGAGAGGCACCGGGTCTCAGTGACCCTTGGCACTGCCGAGAGAGAGCCGCTCTGGAGATCCTACCGGTTCCAGATGGTGCCAGATGGTGCCAAAAAGTCCAGCTTCTTCCCGTATGAGTCTGGGTCCCCAGAATCTCGCCCGGAACTGGAGTTCAGAGCCGTTGGGTGCTTGTGCCTCCCCCTGGTACGAAAAAAACAACCGCATCTTCAGCTGTCAGCCCTTTCCACGAGCCCCCTTCGCCGCGCACGCCTTCGTACCTCTGCACTTTACTTCCACACCTCCTCTGAGTCTCAGTCTCTTTCTAGTTGTAGAATTTCCGCTTAGCCAGCCTTCCTGTTGGTCTGGGTGGTGTCCATTTTTTCTTTTCGTTGTGGTTTTGAAATGGTTGTGCGAGCCTGACCAGTTTGGCTCAGTGGATAGAGTGTGAGCCTGCGGACTGAAGGGTCTCAGGTTCGATTCTGGTCAAGGGCATGTACCTTGGTTGCGGGCACATCCCCAGTGGGGGGTGTGCAGGAGGCAACTGATCGATGTTTCTCTCTCATCGATGTTTCTAACTCTCTAAATAAAATATATTTTTAAAAAAATGGTTGTGCGAGGCAGCATTTCTCAGTGTTTACCTATGCCGCCATCTTGATTTCTCCTCTAGACTTTCATTTCTTAAAGTAATTTTTCAAAAGTTTGCATCGTATTAAAAGGCTTACCTAATGATCTCTTTAGAGATACTGTAAATTGTTTTTCATTGGTGATACTAAAATAGCCTAATATTTTTTAAAGCAACAATTACTATAAATATTTTTACTCTGATTGCAATTATACAAAATGTTCATTAAAGCAAATTATGTTGATGTAGACAACATTTTGTTAGCATTTGCAGTGGGTATGGAAAATAATATGGTACATTCCTTTTATAGTGTGAAGATAGAATTATCCTTGAATCTGTATTCTGAAATGGTAGAGTTTTATTATCTTATTTTCAGCATTTTGTTCAGAATGCTTATATGTAAAGAATTTTTTAGTTAAATTGAACATATGGATAAAAATGGGAGATACATATGCCCTTAATTGGGGTTCAGCTCTCTGTCCAGTAGGACTTTCTGTGATAATGAAAATGTTCTGTATCTGCTCCATTCAGTATGGTAGCTACTAGCTGAGGGTGGGGCTGTTGAGCACCTGAGATGTGACCAGTGAGGTCACAGAGGAACAGAATTTTACATTTTATTTTATTTTATTTTAATTAATTTAAATTTGAATATGAATAGCCACATGTGGCTAGAGGCTACCATACTGGAGAATGTTGCTTTAGAATTTTCCATCATAAATATTTCCTTTAGCTACTAACTTATTTCTATTTTTGTTTAATGCCACACTTGAAAGACTAGTATATATATGCTGTTTTCATTTTCTTTTTTTTTTTCTCCCCTCGTCCCATTTCCCACCCCAACCTCTGTCCTTGCCCCCCCACTGTCCTCATCCATAGGTATACAATTATTGTCCATTCTCTTCACGCACCCCCAACACCCTTAACCCCCAAAAATTGTCAGTCCACTCCCTTTCTATGCCTCTTATTCTATTCTATTCACCAGTTTATTCTGTTCATCAGATTTTTTATTCACTTGATTCTTAGATTCACTCGTTGATATATATTTGTTGTTCATAATTTTTACTTTCCTTTTTCTTCTTCCTCATTCTCAAAGGATACCTTTCAGCATTTCATATAATACTGGTTGGG
>PVJC01040957.1:0-15580 GCA_004026665.1 Murina feae | reverse complement strand
TGGTGGCTGCCCAGGCCCTTTGCGGGGCACCGGGGAGCGGGAAAGCAAGGCTGCAGGGGCCGGGGTCCTGCTTGGCAGCTCCCTAGACCCCTTGGCGGCACCGGGAAGTGGGAAAGGAAGGCAGCAGGGGACGGGTGAATGGGAAAGAGTCGGCGGCCTGCTTGGCGGCTTCCCAGGTCCCTTCCGGGGATCAGGGAGCAGGAAAAGGCTGGCCTGACCACAAGGCGGGGTTTTCCCTGCTTTCTGGTGGCTGGAGGAAAATGGGCAGTAGGCAAGCTTGGGAGGAAGGCCGCACCCAGCCCTGGCCACGCTCAAAAAAGAGAACAACATGCAGGGGAGGGCAAGAGTCTGAGAGATCAACATAGAGGGGGTGCCTGCTCCAAGCCTGGGGGCAGGCCCCCGGCAGGTAGACACACACAGGAGGACTGCTCTGAGCCTCAGATGCGGCTGGGGGCAGGTCCCCAGTGGTGACACACACACACATATACACACACACACACACACACAAGGTGCCTGGCAGACTGGGGCCATCATAGGACATCCACTGAGGGGTCCCAGACTGTCATAGGGCACAGGCCAGGCTGAGGGACTTCCTCCACCCCGAGTGCACAAATTTTTGTGCACCGGGCCCCTAGTATTTAAATAAAGGAAAGGCATTGTTCTCTTAAAGGGTTCCTTTTTAAACTCTCCAGAAGAGTTTAGAAAAATAAGACTCAGTTTGAATCATCATCTTAAGAAACCTCTTCATTGATAGTTGAGCTGGTATTATATTGGTAGAATGACTGAAAGAACTGTTTTGCCTACCTATTCCTTTCTCTTTGACATTCATACCCATTCGAAGAAGCTTGGAGGGGATTCATTTTAAACTTTATTGAGGTATGATTTACACAAAAAACTGTAAGTATTTAATGTATGCAACTTGATGAGTTTGGAGGTAAGTATTCACCTGTGAAACCATCACCAAAATAAATACAGGAAGCATATAGTTCATACAGTTAGTGTGTTGTTTTTCCTGCCCTCTTTGGAGGAAATTCTAGCTCAGTGATTCTCATTTCAGGTCAGAAGTATGTGTGAAGCTGATAAGTAATTGTTGCAGGGTTTCCCAGATTGTGAATACAGAACTTGTAAAGTTCATGTGGCACAGAAAGGGCTCCTTACCCAAAGATTAGCAGGAAATCAGTCAACAAGTATAGTAGTAAGAGCTTAAATGTCAGGTCTCATTTTAGTGGCTGGGGGATTCAGCAGTGAAAAAAATCCCTGCCTTCATGGGGCTGACATTGGCTGGGAGGAGGGAGGCCTAGAAAAATTGGTAATGTGGGGTTGGAACTTGAGGGTCACTAGTAGGAGGCTGCTGCTATTTAAAAATAGTGGCAGTTAACACTTCGTTTTAAGATGACACTTGAGCAGAGTTTTGAATAAGTCTTGAAAGTATTTAGGGGAAGAACATTTCAGAGAGAGTAGCAGATACAGATACTTTGAAGTGAATCTGTTTGACATACCTGGTATATAGCAAGGAAGCTGGTGTGTCTGTAGCAGAGCAAGCAAGAAGGGAGGACTAGCTCATGTCAGAGAGATTATCAGATTTGAATAAGGCTTTGTAGCATAGAGTCAGAACTTCAACTCCAAGGAAAATGAGATGAGTTACATGATTTGACTTTTATGTTTTCAGAAGGGCAGTCTGGTTGCTCTGATTATAGGCCAAGAGCAGAAACTGAGACCAGTTAGGAGGCTGTTGGAATAACAGAGATGATGGTTTGGACTAGGCTAGTAGCAGTGGAAGTGATTAGGAGGGCTTAGTATATTTTGAAGGTAGAGACAATATAATTTCCAGTTGGATTAAAAGTGAGGTAAGGGTGTAATGAGGATTACAAACTTTTTGGCTGGATTGGATATTTGCTCATTTGGAGAAGACTGCATGAGAAGCAGAGTTAGGGGGAAAGATTAGGGTTTCTGTTCTAGATTTGCTAGTAGGTGAAAGATCAGACAGAGGCCGAAAACCAGGACAACAGGCTTTATTTGAGGAGAAGGACCTGCCGGGCTGTCTCACAAGGGGAGAACAGCAGCTCTTGCAGAGGTGGGCACTCCTTTTGAGGGGCTGAATGGGAAGGGGTGAGGGCTTAGTGTACTGGCACACACTGATTGGTGGCTTACTGCATTGTCCATAATATGCAGTGGCTTAGGATATTTGGCAGGTGTGGATTGGTGGTCCAATGTATAGTCCATATAAGGTACATGGTTAATCACTGCAGGTTACGTCATACTCCGGCCACCAGTTGGGGGAAGGGAGGATCTATCAGTAGGCATTCAAGTAGAAACACTGAGTAGGAAGCTGAAAATATGACCTATATTAGGGGAGAGAGCCAAATAGGATACATAAATTTTGAGGTTAACTTAAAGCCATGAGAATAGATGAAATCAATTTCACCTTTTAAATACAGGGTGGCCCTCACCAGTTTGACTCAGTGGATAGAGTGTTGGCCTATAGGCTCAAGGGTCCCAGGTTCAATTTCAATCAAGGGCATGTACCTTGGTTGTGGGCACATACCCAGTAGGGAGTGTGCAGGAGGCAGCTGATCGATGTTTCTCTCTCATCGATGTTTCTAACTCTCTATCCCACTCCCTTCCTCTGTGTAAAAAATCAATAACATATATTTTAAAAACAGTGTGGATGGACAAAAAGGCTTAGAACTTGAACCTTAGGGTTGTCAGTTGTGATGAAGAACTGGTAAGCAGACTGACAAATACAAGCCATAGAGTAGAAAGATAGTATAGTTTGGAAGGCAAGTGAGAAATCTGTTTTAAGTAGGAATGATCAGCTCTTTGAATTGCTACTAGATAGGTCAAGTAAGATAAGAACTGAGACTTTGACCATTAAGTTTAGCAGCATGGAAGTCCCTTTGGTGACCTCTTTAAGAGTAATTTCAATGAAATGATAGAAAATGGCAATTCTTACTAGTGGGAAAAATAGGACTTGGATACAGTCAGCGTAGAGTTGTTCTCCTTCCCTGCCTTGTGATTTTGCTGTAAATGGAAAAGAGAAATTAGGTGGTGCTGGAGAAATATGTGGGGTTGTGAGGATTTGTTCGTTTGTTTTTAAGATGGGAAACTGATAATTTTGAATGCAAGTGGAAATTATGTAGCAAAGAAGAGAAAAAATTTGATAGTGCTAGGAAGGAAAATTGCTAAAGGGGGTCCTTGAATAGATCAGTCATTATGGAACTAGAGCAGTACTTGTTAAACTTCATTCTGTGTGTGAATCACCTGGGGTTCTTGTTAAAACGCAAGTTATGGTTCTGTAGGTCTGGGTTGGGGTTCTAAAATTCTCCATTTATAACAGGTTCCTAGAATTTGCCTGTGTTTTTTTGTCCCTGTGCTATAATTTGAGTATAAGAACTGGGCATTAATTTGCTAGTAGCACAAGAACTAACAAATTATATTGGTATGCAGATTAGTGGATATGGTAAATTTGTAGGTTCTTTTCAGGTTCATGTTTTCTCAGAACAGGAAGCAAGACATTATCCGAAAAGATGGTAAAATCATCTAGGATATTTGGGTCAGTAGATTAGAGAAAAGTAGGATTGTGGGGTTAAACTAGGCCCATTTGTGATTAGTGGTCATGCATTTAAACTGAGATGAATTGAATATGAGCATATGTTTTATTCTTCATTTACTTTCAACTACATGGGTGCAGTGTAGGCGGCGGTTGAGTCTTATAATGGCGTGTTTATGGAGGGAGGTAGAGAGGAACAAGTGACTTAAATGTTACATAGAAAGTAGTTACAAATGATGGACCATGGAATCTAATCTGGGAAAGGAAGAAAATTAGAGTATGCTAGGTTATACAGAGAAATGTGGGGCTTTATTTTAGTTTTTTTGTTTTGTTTTTAATTGCAGGTCTTCCCTCAATCTTTAATTTGTTAAGGAGCTCTGTAAATCTACAGGAGAGGAAATCTCTGAGCTTATGTTTTACTAAATAAACTTAGGGAAAAGATGTTTCACACATTCTGCTAAAGCAAGTATTAATAACAGATTGTGATTTCATTTAAATGGAGGGGTTCTGCTGCAGATAAGGGAGGGAGGTCTTAAAGGATTTTTAAAAAATGGTTTCTATCAACTCTAAAAACTTTGTAAATTTATTTTATTACTGCTAAAACAGATTGTTAACATCCTTATAAGTCATACATCTTTATCATCATAGCCATATAATGAAATATTTACTGTATGGATAAATACAGACAAATTTTCAACCATTGGTTTTTGTTTTTGTTTTGTCTCTCTTTCTCTCTTGGATATTACAGATGACCATGGATGAAAAATATGTAAACAGCATTTGGGACCTTCTGAAAAATGCAATTCAAGAAATCCAGCGTAAGAATAACAGTGGTCTTAGTTTTGAGGAGCTCTATAGAAATGCATATACAATGGTTTTGCATAAACATGGAGAAAAGCTCTACACTGGACTAAGAGAAGTTGTTACGGAACATCTCATAAATAAGGTATCCAATTTTAAAGGACTGTTACTAATTATACTCAATCTAGAAAATCTTTATACCATATTTTACCATGACTAGAAGTATTGTTTTAAAGGCTCTAGGAAGCCTATAGAAATAACCAGTTAATGGCTATATTACAAAACCTTACTCAAAACTTATAATCAGCTAAATCAGCATTTTTGATAATTGAGGGAAGATGAAATTTGTGTTCTATGAGCAATATTATCTATAATCATAGTTAAGGGAGCAGACTTTCAGTAATTTACAAATATTTATTAATAATGTTATAGAGCTTCATTTTTTCTTTAAAATGCTTAATCAACCAATATTAGCTTTCTCCACTTTCTCTGCATAGTTGAAAATATTAAAACTACATTGTTATGTTGTCTAAGACTTTTTACCATTTGAAACTGACGTTATTTATTTTAGCTGAGTTTTACTTTAGAAATATAAATTAAAAAAAAATAGTATTGGGCTGTTAAGATTATCAAATGGTTCTTTGGTTCCAAAAAGATGTATTTGTTTTTTAAAAACATATGTTTTTAACAAGCAAACTCTTTCACTGCAAGTATGTCTGGCTTTAAGATTGTCAGATAAGATGTAAATACCACAGATAAATAAAAACTCAAAAGTTTTTGTGTGGTACTAGAGTATTCATTTTTAAAATTTTATTTTTGAGAAAATGGAAAAGTTGTACCAGTAGTACAATGATCTCATTGTAGATTCACCTGTTATTAATATTTTGTTACATTTTTGCCAATCCGTTTGTTGATACATGTTATTATTCAAATTACTGATATTGCTGAACAATTAAAGATTATGTTTTAGATTTATTTACTCTCAAATATTTGGGAATATTTATCCTAAGAACAAGGAATTCTCTTACTTAACCAAAGAACAATGTTCCAAATCAGGCAGTTTAACATTAATATAATACTATTATCTGATATAGTCCACGTATAAATTCACCCTTGTCCTGTGTAGCAGTGATACCCTTTATTGCAGTTTTCTGATCCAGGATCACATACACAATTTCTCAGCCTTTCTTTGTCTTTCAACACATTGACAGTTTTGAAGACTATAGGTCAGTTGTTTTGTAGATTGTCCCTCAGTTTTTGGTTTGTCTGATTGTTTCCTCATGACTAGTTTCAGGTTATGCATTTTTGGCAGGAATAATACATAAGTGATGTTGTGTCCTCAGTGCATCACATCAGGAGGCACATGATGTCAGTTTATCCCATTATTGGTGATGTTAACTTTGATCACTTGGTGTCCGCCAGATTTCTCCACTGTAAAGGTACCTTTTTTCCCTTTGTAATTCATAAATAATTTGTTCAGATATATTTTGAGACTGTATAAATATCCTGTTCCCCAAGAAACTTTCATGTGATGGTTTAGCATCCATTGATGATTCTTGCATGAATCATTATTACTCTAGTGGTTACAAAATAGTCACTTTTTATTTCTATTATTCCTTCTGCAAGTCCTTTCTCTTAAGTGGGATTACATGAGCAGTAGCTAGTATCTCATAAAGCAGGTGATATGTTCTTCATGCAATTCAATGGTTTTTTTTGTAAGTGCCTGCTAGGAAAATACGATGGATGCAAAGAAATATATGATACTAATGCTTCATAGGTTTGTTTTTACTCTGATGCGAGAGATGATACACACATTAGATAACAATGTGAAGCATTATGTAATTAAGTGGTAAATAAGTTACCTTGGACTATAAGATTTCATGAGAAAGGATCAAATTGAAGTGAGCCATGATATATTTGGGATATAAGTGAACAATGTGGAAGGCATTCCAGAGGTTGCAGGTATCACATGATTATATAGACCTGTTCACTTAGGTGATAACTAGAGTTTGATTGAGGTATATAATAATTTATGGGAATTAGTGGATTTGCAAAAATGGTTTGGGAACCAACCGGAGAAAAACTTGAATGCCAAGTTAAGGGATTTGAACTTAACAGTAGAGGTTTATTGGATGTTTCTAAGTAGATGATAATGTGACATTTTAGGAAGATTAAAATGGAATTTAGATAATGTAGAATTGGGAGATTGTTTGCTGGAAGCAGGAGAAAACCCGGGAAAATCTGAGTAAAGCATTAGGCTAGATATGAATGGATAATGTCAAATTCTAAAGTAAGACTATGTAGTATTTGGTTATTGGGAGAATTATGGTGCCACCAATAGAAATATTGTGAAATAATGGTGGAAAACTGATTTGGAATGAGTAGAGGAAATGACAAATTTTGTTTTAGATTATATTGGAAATTTTTATAGTTGGCAAGCACCTTAGAAATTATTTTACATTTGAGGACAATTGTGAGATCGTAATAAAATGCTCAAGTAAAAATACCATATGCTTGGAGATACAGGTTTAGAGCTTGGGTAGGAGCTCAAAACTGAAGATCAGGAGTTGGCATTTGATAGCATATCTTGAGGAATAAGTGCTGGAAATCACAGAGAATGAAAATCCCAGAGCCAAGGAATGAATTTTTAAGAGCAAACTATGGTTAAATAGGTATGAGAAAATAAGACTAATATAAGGAGCTTGATATCAAACAAAAAAAGAAAAACAGAGTGGAAGAATTTTGCTTAAAGCTCTTGAAGGGAAAGAAGATTGGAGCAACTAAGTTCTTGGATATGGAGAGAGTTGGAACAATGGAGAAGTTAAGGTGGAAGAGAGGGCCATGTTCTCATTTGCCAGAGTTCTATAGAGAATGATGATAACACAGTTGATTCTTAATTACTATATGTGCAGGTCCAGTTCTAATGCTTTTTACAAGTATTTGGTTAATGGTCACAATCCAGTGAGCTAGATAGTACGGTTATATACCTATTTTGCAATTTAGGAAACTGAGTCACCGAGATTGCCCTTTTGTCCAGATGCATGTAGCTAGTATATAGCCGCGATGAAACATTCAGTCATTGTGGTTTCAGGCTGAGTCCTTGACTTCTCTGTAGATTGGCTCCTGGGGTATGCATAGCAAATAGATCAAGATGTAATAAATATGCTAGCTTTGAGGCTGCATGAGGGGCTTCAAGTAAATTGGTGCAATGTTTATAAAACTATAGTCCTTTAAATTCTAGGTCTTAATTTATGTAACTAAAATGAAGGAATTGGCAGTAATATCCCTGAGATTCTTTAGTTCTAAAACTGTTATGAATCTAATAATTAAGCCATATATCTGAAAATGAGGTGAAGAATCTTGGTCTAGCCCTTGTGGAGAATATGGGGAGGAATTGTCAAGTGAGGAAAAGCTCAATAGAAAATAGACTGGATGTGTGAACATTATCATCATCATCATCATTATTATTTTAAACAATGCTTTGCAGTTTGGGCACAGAAACAGAAAAATCATCTGTAGTTAATGTGCTATGGTTGGGAATTGGCTTATCCAAAAAGTGAGGAGAGAAGGCCAGAATGGGAGGTCAGTATTTAAATGATTAATTTTTAGACTCTCCACATGGTTAGGTAGAAATTGAAGTCATGTGAACACATAATTCCATGGTAACTTCAAGAGCTTTAGCATTTTCAGTTGTTCAAAGTGATCCTATACTAAGGTTAACTGTCATTTTAAAATGCAGGCAGTTCCCCAGTATATTCCAGAGAACATGTATTCAAGTTGAATGTGCTAAAGAAATTAAAAATATATTTGCTAAATTATTTCTTTTACACAGGTATTAATGATAGAATACCAGCATCTGAAAATGTTCTGTAGTATTTTTCCCCACAAACCCTCATTTGACCAGCTTAAACTGTCGATTTCTGACTAAGAAATGTACCAGTTTCAGCATAGCTAATTCTTTATTTCAATTGAATAACTTTTTGAAACTCTGTTAGTATCTGTGCTTACATTTTTGCGTTTTCCATTTGTCTTTCTTGATTTAACTGTAAATACTACTGTATGGAGACACCAAGAGATGTCTGCTAACTGACAGGCAGGGTCATCAGATAGTAATCCAAAATGTTTGTCTCCTGATACAGGAAATCTTACACTTGTTCTTCCAGATGGGACTTTTAGAAATGCTTCCAAGTAAATGTGTGTAAGAGTAGTTTGCATGAAAATCAGTATCAGCAGTCTCACCGTTGCACCTTCTGACTAGAAAATGAGGGAATGGTTTTCTGTGTTCAGTCTTACCAAATATATCCCTTTGTGTTTTGAAAGCATTATTACATGGTCTGTTCATCAGCTTTTTGTTCTCTATGCTTTGAGCAGTTAGCTGAACTGCCTAATGTGTATGTGTGAGTGTGTGTGAGTGTGTGTGATTTGCCTTTTTGTGTTTTTTTTTTTTTTAAGCAAAACGAACCTTTGCTTAAAGGTTCTAGTGAAGTGAACCTTCTAGTGTTTTAGTGCTATGGCCTACATAGCCAGAACCTATCTTTTCATGTTGAGAAATGCACTGGAAATACAATTTTCACATGGAATCAGGACTGGTTTATTATAGTTTATTGGTACCCTGATTTCAAGATGAGAATAATTAACATTTTGAGGAACATTTTTGATAAAGCAGAATGGTACAAACTACCAGAGGGCATATGGAGGGAGAATACTTCTTTGAGATGAAATTATCTGATTGACTTTGGAAATGAGTTCACAAAATTGAAGCAGGCATGGAAAAGCTAAATGCTAATTTCTCTTTCTTGGTAGTATTTTCTTTCTAACTCTGGCAGAATGTTCCCTTTGAGGAAACTGAGACTCAAAGGAATTCAGTGAATTTCTGAAGACCACAAAGTGAAACTGAGGGTGTGATGTGGTCTTTGTGTCTCACCAATAAAAAAAATAAAAAATCTTATTTTAATAAATATGAAACCTTTTCAGAATTCACAGGGTTTATTTTTCTTTAACTCTTTTCTAAGTAAAATAGCTTTAAAAGCATGGTTATATTTGGAGAAAAAATGTTCTGCTACTTCCAGTTTTAAGAATTTTTAAAGTGTAGATCATTTTGTCAAATCAAATGTGTCCTCGTAAGACTTATCACCAAATTCAACATTCGAAGGTATTTATTTGATAGGCTCTGACTTAGGTGTAAGAAATAGATTGGTAACTATAGAATGCACTCATGGAACAGATAAACAAGTGTTTAGTTACAAAATATAATGGAGAAAACAGCATACAGAGTGATAAAGAAAAACGATGAGGGCAACTACATAGGCCAAGAAAGAGCTGGTGAAGGAAGTGGTGATGTTTAAACTAGGACTTGAAGAATGAAAGAGGTGCTCAGGAGACTAGTGGGTTGAAGACCATTCCTGGCAAAACGAATGCCTATGAAAATCCCCCCCCCCCCAAAGGACCAGATAGTCAATATTCTCATCTTTCAGAGCCATCTTTGTCAGAGCTCCTTGACTCTCCTGTTATAGCACAAGGACAGCAATGGACCATATACTAGTATACTGAGTGGCAGGGCAGTATTCCAAGAAAACTTTCTTTTAAAAGGATAGAAGGCTATCATTTGCCCATTTCTGGACTAGAGACAATGGGGGAGGGGGTAGCCAGTTGTGAATGGCAAATTAAGAATTGGTAGTGAGGCAGAATGGAGTTGGAGAGAGAAACAGAAGTCAGATCATGGCAGGCCTTGAAGCCTGGTATACGAGCTTCATACTTAATTATATGTACAAGAAGAAAGTCATGAAAGAATTTTAAGCAAGACAGTGACATGATCTGATGTTGGTTTTTAAAACTTTAACTCTGGTTGCTGTGAGAGCTCAAAGTTGGAAGGCTCGAAAGTTGAAGTGAGGGGAACAGAGTAATAGCTACAGGTGATAATGAGAATAAAGAAAAGTTTTCCATTTCAAGAAAAACTTCTGATGTAGACATATTGTTGCCTGCGGATTGATTATCCCAGATGATTTATAGTTTTTGAGCTCTTGGACAATTCAGTGATTTGGGGTAAAACAAAAAGATGCTCCATTTGGACAGATTACTTTTTAAGATGCCAGTGAAATTGGGTATGCAAATCTAGTTCTCTGAGAAGTTTGGACTGGAAATGTAAATTTGGGAATTATGAGCATATAAATGATATGTAAAGCCCTGAAAGTGGATAAAATCGCACAGAAAGAAGAAATAAGAGATGCAGGTAGAACTCTGATGAATTTAAACATTTCAGGTAGTTTGAGGATTGTGGTGGAGACTGAAAAATGGCCAGAGTGTTTTTGTGTTACTTAAGATTCAGAGCTAACTTTAAATTTTAAAATAATTTCTACATTTGTTGGTCTGAGTTGTGGTTTTCTATGTATCCATGCTTTATGTTAAAAGATAGTTTTAAATTAAAAAATAGGGATACTCAGTTCTGTTACTTGTGGGCAGGGTTAGGTAAGGATTGAATCGTTTTTTAAAGTTTTCTACAGATTTATTGAAGTATAATTGACATCTAAAACTGTAAAATATTTGAAGTGCTTTGTTTTGGAGGGATTATCTCCGTTTAGAAGATTTCTATTTGAAGTTTAAACGACAGTCTCTATGCTCATAGTACATTATTAAACTAGAACTTGCTGTTTTTTCTTTTACTCCCTATTAAGCTTTCCATGTTTAATAATAAGAAATAATTTAAAAGCAGCTGCAGTAGAAAAGTACTGGGTAAGAAGTAGGAAGAGCTGGACTTAGGGCTAATTTTGCTACCATCAGTCTTGAACAAATTATTAGACTTTTCTGAAATTGGGGTTGGTTTTGTTAGCCTGAGTGAATCCTAAAATTATATAATGAATGCGTCTTGACAATTTGGGGTTATTGAGACTTAAGAGGATCACAGTTTTTGCAGTTTACCATTGTTCATTCCTGTGCCATAATATGTGTAGAATAAAAACATTTCTATTCTTAATTATTTCTTACAGTCAGGGATAAAATTTGTTTTAACATGTCAAGAATGCTTAACAGGTTTCTTAGATTTGCTTTATGCTTCATTTGTCATTCTCTTTCAAATTATTACTCTATAGTAATCATTTAATAATATGGCAGCCTCACAAATGAGCTTGTAAAAGTGAATTTTTATACTTTGAAGGTTTGTTTTCCTCTTAGAAAACCAGCTGAACAAAACAAGATGTTAATTTTTAACTCAAGTAGAAATAGTTCTTTATTGCTAAAAAGAACATTTATTTCAATGGCTGTCAAGATCTTTCTATCCATATATCCTATTTTTCAAATAATATCTTACTTTGGTTGGATGCGGAAGAAGGCAAAATGGGAAGAGCTTCATCCTCCTCACTTTTTATTCATTCAGATAACTGCCTATTGAGGACCTACTCAGACCAGGCACTGTTCTTCTAAGTATTTGCAATGTATCAAAGATCCCTCCTCTTGCAGAACTTGCTTTGGATTTAGTACTTGAATCTGTGTCTTATAATCCCGTTCAATTCTAAGCCCTTTGTTAGGTAGGAAAATTGAAGCCTTGAGAGGGAATAGTTTCAATTTTTAAGTGACTTTCTTTTTGGATTTTGTTTTGTAAATTGAAGTCTTTGTAGAATAACACCCTACTGTTTATTATTTGTACACAGGCTTTCATTTGCTGAAAATGATGTTTCTATGTAAATTATTGTTTTAATATATTAATTTGTCTCCCCAGTTTTAGAGGGAAAATAAAAATAGCCAGAGTTTTAGAAATTATGTTTATTTGTAGGTAAATTAATATGTTTATATGAGGGTACTCATTGCATATGGAAATTAAGTTGGTAATTTTATGGTAGACTCTAGACTGTTGTGTAGGCCAATTAATCAGACTCAGCTTCTATAATAAAGGTTTTTAGTGCTTTTCCTTCCTTTCTAGGTAAATGTGAATGATTGTAGAGAGATTTTTAATGGAATTTATGTGTAAAACATTATAAATATAATGGTTGCAGTGAATTATGAAGAATGTTGATAAAACCACTAGAAAATAAGATTTTTATTAGCAGATTCAGAGGCCCACAAATATTCTCTCCTATTTTCAGCCACCAAAATATAATTAAGATATCATACTTGTCATCAGAAAGCTCCCAGTTTTAGTGCGATAGTCAGATTTGAAGGGAAATTGTTGTGCCTGAGGAATGCAGAGCAGGGTCTAAAGAAAAGGTCATGAGTTTTAAAGGATTATTAGACTCACCATGTGAGTAAATAAAGGCCAAAGATAGTCTCAATAGAAAAAATGGCATGAGAAGCAAAGATAGGTAGGTATGAGCCTTGATCAGGAAGGTCAGTGTAGACCAGCGATTTTCAACCAGTGTGCCGCAAGAATTTTTAAAACATGCAGTACCTGACCTCTTTTCCCTTAGATTGTCAGATTAAAAAATGACAGCAGCCAACATAATAGCCATTCAGTATGAATGCCCTGTCTTGAACCATAAATATGTAGGTCATATAAGAGTTATATCTTATTGTTCACGTTGCATAATAAATAAGGTTGTATCTGATTGGTTGGTTATTGGTAGCAGAAATCCTTATATACAAGTATTCCCCTGAATTTTTTTTAAGTCACTTTGGAGCACAAAGAATAGGTAGTTTGTTTGTTTTTCATGGCAAATCAATCAAAATTATACCTTTTTTAATCAGATTGGTAAAAAAAATACGATGTTTTTTGGTGTGCCCCAGAATTTTAGGAATTAGTTTATGTGTGCCATGAGATGAATAAGGTTAAAAATTACTAGCATACATGAAATATAAAGATTGCAAGTGCATTTGTTGGAAATAAGAATCAGAGTTACTTAGAGTTTTGAAAGACATTGTAGGGGGTTTGGCTTTTATTTTGTGGGTGGTAGCAGCCAGAGACTGGAGAAGATGGGAGTAAAGGTTCAGTAGGAGTGTCATTTTCTGTGCTTTATTGTGACTTATCTTTCAATCTACTATCTTCACTTCCCTTTTTTTCTCACTTAAAGTTGCCCGAAGAAACTGAGAACCCATAGTATTGAATATTAGAGTTGCTTAAGGTGATGACAGTAGTCAAACAGAAGAGGAAGGTGTACTATGTGAACTAGGTATACAGAATCATAATGAATAAGATATGAAAAAGTTACTTGAATATGTATAGGATATTCTCAAAAGAGAAAGAGATTATTGGGGAAAGGGAAGGAAATAGGGATTATTAGAGAGTTTGAAAGATAGCAAACTTGTGATATGAGGGACACAGGAAGTTGAGTAGTATCTATTTTGAAAGGATTAGTTGAGAAAAGATGCCATGTTTAAAGTGTTACTTAGCCAAGTTCACCTATGTTAAACTCCAATTCTTTCCAGTTACATTGTTGAGTAGACTAAAAGACTGAGGGTAGGTACATCTGTCTTGTCTTCTGTTGTATTCTCTAGTGACATTTTAATATTTATTAAATAATAAAAGGGTAATATGCAAATTGACCCTAACAGCAGAATGGGAATGTCTGGTCACCATGAAACACACTGACCACCAGGGCAGATGCTCAATGCAGGAGATGCCCCATGGTGGCCAGTGCACTCCCACGGGGGGGAGCTCTGCTCAGCCACAAGCCAGCCTCTCCCGCCTCCTCAGCAGCACTAAGGATGTCTGACTTAGCTTAGGCATGCTCCCCGCTGGCAAGTGGACATCCCCTAAGGGCTCCTGGGCTGCCAAAGGAATGTCTGATTGCCAGCTTAGGCCCAATCCCCTGGGGAGCAGGCCTAAGCCAGCAGGTGGACATCCCCCAAGGGGTCCCAGACTGCAAGAGGGCACAGGCCAGGCTGACGAACACCCCCCCCCTCCCCCGGAGTGCAAAAATTTTTGTGCAATGGGCCTCTAGTTTATTAAATGAATGAACAAGCTAGGACCTGTTTCATTCATATTTGTGTCTCCTGCTCCTTAATATAGTTGGCACTCAATAATGGTTGAAATGAATCTTTAAGAATATTTCTGACATTCAAATGGAAACCATCATGGTTTGTATTCCTGAACTGTCCAGATGTCTTGTCTGGTGGCTACCTACCCAAATTAATTGCTGAATCTAATCATTGTTTAAGCAGAATGTGTTTCATCATTAAAAAGCACAGTATAATTTTGGGGCTGTATACCTCTGTTATTTTTGAGACTGGAGTTTTTCAGTCCTCTGGGCACCAGATTCTGTGATCTTGTAGAACTATAGTTTTTTTCCATGGTACCCTAGAGAACAAAAAGATAATTGCCATATTGCCATACTTTGATTGTGTTTTACTACTTATTCTGTCAGTGTCCCCATTGTTTTAACTAGTGTACTGATGCTATAATGGCTTTCAATGTATCTCATTGTCTTAATCATTGGAAATAGATTACTGTACAAACGATAACTTGTATTGCTATTCTGTGGTATACTACTTTTTTTTTTGTTTCCCTTTTAAACCAGTAGGTAAAAAGCTTCCATATTTTTAATGGCATTACCTTGTACTCATAGAGAAATCCTGATTTTCTAAGGCTTGTTATTTTTTTTAGGTTTAAGTATTTGAACTAAGAATGTATTCTTTAAAACAAAATCATATTAAGATAATTATTTGTACAAAAGTGTGGCAAATTTTCTTTATGAAAGTGTGTTGTCCTAATTCTCACTGTGTGCCCCTCCTTTGAAACTCCTGACTTCTCTATTGCTAGTCATTGTTTTCTGCTTTGTATTGAGGTCATATGAATGCTACTATTAGGCTCCTCTTTTCTCCCTTCCCCCATAGAGGAAGGGAAAAAATGAATGCATTTTGTATCCGCCATAGTGCCCCAAAGCATCCTGCTTTGCTTGCTGGAAGTAATCATTAAATATTTCAATTGTTTGGGGAAAGATTTTATGTATTGCTTTGAATTAAGAGCTTCACTTTGGATACTTAAAACAAAGAGTGGGGAATATTGCCATGAGGCTTGAATTTTTTTTTAAATTTATAAAATGCTTAAACTAATATTACTAATTATACATACACTAGGGGCCCGGTGCACGAAATTCGTGCACGGGGGTAGGGGTGGGGGGGTGGTCCTTCAGCCCGACCTGCACCCTCTTCAATATGGAGTTCTTGGGGACTCTCACAATCCAGGACCTCTGGTTCTTAACCGCTAACCTGCCTGCCTGCCCTAACCACTCTGCCTGCCTGCCTGATCCCCCCAACTGCCCTCCCCTACCGGCCTGGTCACCCCTATTAACTTTCTTTTTAATC
>PVJC01040956.1:0-15580 GCA_004026665.1 Murina feae | reverse complement strand
ATTGAGTTCTTTATAGCACTGATGTCATTTTTCATTTCTTCTTGGTTCTTCTTCATTTCCTCTTGGTTCTTACACATATTGTCGAATTTGTCTTCCATTCTTTTCATCCACCTTATGACCATTTCCCTGAATTCTTTCTCCAGCAAGTTGCTTGCCTCCATTTCATTTACTTCCCTTTCTGGTGATGCCTGTTTTTCTTAGGCCAGAGCTTATGTGTCTGTCTTATAGCACTGCATCATGCAGACTACACTATATTGAAATTCTGTTCATTCATGTCTGTCTTCCTCTGGAGATCACAGATCCCACATGAATCATGTCTTGTTCATTTTCTTTCTCTTGTTTTTTAAGCCCCCAGTACATGACAAAGAAACTAGGACATTGTAAATTGTCAAAAAATGTTTAAAGGATGAATAAAGTACAGCAGATAATCTAGATCTCTTGGATCCAAGATTTAAAGGTGAAGTTTCATGAAACACACTATTTATGACATTTTGACTATGGCATCTTCTGATTTAAGAGTGCAGTTTGGGGTTCTATGAAATTTAGTCCTTCTAACTCCTCTTGCTTCTGAATATTTTACTTTCTGAAGTAAATGAAAGAACAAATTAACCATAGATTTGGATAATGGACAGATTTAGACATACATCAAGTAGAAAAGCTTTGAAAAAAATCTAAAACTCAAAAGTTTCATAAGTCCATGAAAATAATAATAGAAGCTTGCTGTTGCCCAGCAATGCTGAGAAAATGTGACAAACATATAGTTTTATGTGGCAAGATGTGTTAACATGGCATTAAATTCTTTTTATTGATTTCTTCAAGGGAACAAGTGGGTGATTCATTTGATTAACATAATGAAGGACACTAAGATCTCAAAGTAACTTTCCTTATTACATTGCTGATTTCCTCTAATTTTTTGCTGACCTTTGGCAAAGAACAGGATATGCCATATTTTTCTAAAGTTCAGCAGTTTGTTGATACATTTGTAGCAAAATTTAAAAACTTAAAAGAAATGTACATGAGTAAATGTTTAAATTCTACCTGCCTATACGTTCTATAAACATTGAAAAATATCAATAGTGGTAACTTATTGGGCAAAAGTTTCAAATGAAATATTTTATGTTCTTAAACTAATAAAGTGACTCTGAAGCCATTAATAAAGCTAAGAAAGGACTATACATATTTTAATTTTTTCTAATGATTTCAGATTATCTTTTATTCTCTACAAAGGGCAAATACATATTTTTTAATCCTCACCTGAGGATATTTTTCCATTAATTTTTAGAGAGAATGGAAGAGAGAGGGAAAGATAGAGAAATATCGATGTGAGAGAAACCCATCGATTAGTTGCCTCCTGCATGCGCCCTGACCAAGGTGGAACCTGCAACCAAGGTATATGCCCTTGACCGGAATTGAACTCAGAACCCTTCAGTCCACTGAGCCAACCTGGCTAGGGCCAAATATTTTGTTTTCATGGCTTGAGTATTTCTTATATTAAATTATGACATTAAATTATTATATTAAATTATTTCTTATATTAAATTATGACTTTTATTTCTGACTTGTTACTGTGTTTAAGTGATAGAAATCTAGCTTTAATAGGATTTTTTTTTCCTAAAGATCTACTGTAGAGGGGCAAATAGGCATACATATATTAAATGTGCTATTATCATTAAATCACACTCATTTAAAATACAGGTAAAAACATACTAGTTTTCTAACAACTAACATTTAGAATGCAGCTATAAGATTCCTTTCATAAATAACATTTTATTTTCTACTAATTAAGAAGAAAACAAATTTAAGAATCATCTGACTATCATTACTTTAGGACAGCAATTTTCAACCAGTGTGCCACAAGAATTTTTAAAACATGCAACATCTGACTATTTAGTCAGGGGCACTAACTTTTTTCCCTTAGACTATCACATTTAAAAAAGTCAACAGCTGCCCTGGCCAGTGAGCCTCAATTGTTTGAGTGGTGTCTCATGCACAGAAAGAAAGGTTGCTGGTTCAATTCCTGTTCAGGGCACATGCCCAGGTTGTGTATTAGATCCTCATACTGGGGAAGCAACCACTTGATTTCTCTCTCTCCCTCTCCCCACCCCCCCACCTCTCTCTCTTCTCTCTCTCTCTCTCTTCCCTCCCTTTCTTTTCTCTCTAAAATCAATAGGAACATATTTTACAAAAAAATGACAAGAGCCAACACAATAATAGCTATCTGGTATAAATGAATCAAAATTATACCTATTTTTTTGGTCAGATTAGCAAAAAATATAAACATTTTTTGTCTGTTACAGAATTTTGGTAATTAGTGTGCTATAAGATGAAAAAGGTTGAAAACTGCGGCTCTGGAAGGTTTAAAATAACTAAGAATTATTTTTTTCATAGATTTAAGCTAGAGAGAATTAGAATTTCTCCAACAAAACAAACGAATACTTTGTACATTTATTTCATTTGCTTGCTCCATTTTGCTTAGAGCATGCACAATAAAAATATCTGTTAAAAATTGGGATTTTGGGCTTCTGGTTAAGATGGCAATGTGGTAAAAAAAAAAAATAAAATACTGGTATCCTAATTCTGAAGAAATAAAGTTGCAAAATTATTTTTAAAATATGCCAAAGTCAATACCTGATTTTTTAATGATGAAAGAATGTATTCCTTTTCCTGGTGGGAGATCGTCGTGTGAGTTTCTGGTGTATTACTAACTAACCAGATCCATAAAACAAACCAAATGATTCCAACAATACCTTAAAATAGAAAAATAATAGTTAAATAAAATTAGAATGAATCAACAGCAATTTTTACAGTGTTGAAAAAAATATGTAATTATAAAATCAATGTATATTGGTTTTAGTTTAGTTTTAACTTCAAGTTCCTCTCATAATTCTTTAGAGGGATAATTGCAATCTGCATTATTTCCTATAAATTTTGAAGAGAACAAGTTTGACCATATGACTCTGCCTTTCAGAGTATACCAGACAAATCTTTTATTTTTATTTATTTGCAAAAGTTTATTTAGAAAGTCAGAAGTAGAAGTGAGTTGTAGAAGCAGTGAGCAAGCTGAGCTTTGTGGGTTCAGGAAATAAGTTAGAGACAAAAGAAGGGCCCTTGACTTGGGGTAGAGGGCAGGGGTAGGCTGGAGGGGGTCAATGGGGGAAAAAAGAGGACATATGTAATACTTTAAAAAATAAAAGAATTATTTTAAAAAAAGAGAGAGAAAAAACACCCCCCCCAACAAAAAACAAACAAAAAAATCCCCAAAACCAACCAACCAACCAACCAACCAACCAAACAAACAAATAAACAAACAAACAAACAAACAAAAACAAAAGAAGGCCCTTGAGCTTAGGAAAAAGAAAGGCAGAGAGAAGGAAAGGGGAAAAGGCATGGGTGTGCTCCAGAGAGAGAAAGAGCAAGCTGACAAACCTTTAAAATACAAATTTCCACAAGCTATTATTTCCACAGGTATCTCTTATTGTCTTGTGTTGGTTTTCTTTTGTTTTGATTGCAGATAGATTTTCTGCATAAAATTTGTTTGTGGCAATCTAATTTATTGAAAACATGTATTATATGCTAATAAGACTGAAAAGTAAAAGGCCTTGGGATAAAATTAAAAGTAACAAGTGAAAGCATCCTACCTTTGTTTGAGAAGAAAATTTTCCAAATATACATTTCTATAATATTCAATATAGTAATTTTTGATAGTTAGTATAGCATTTAAGTCTTGGATTACACAGTAGTTCTCCTGAGAAATAACCCCAAACTAATATCAGATCAAAACTCAGTTAGATCGTTTTGACCATATCAACTTGAAAAATAGGTTATCAGTGTTTTGGAGTTTTGTGATTTTGGAGATGGTTACTTCAGTGAGTTGGAATACATATTTTTAACCAATTATGAGACTACTATTACATTTTGGATTTGTTACACTATAATTTAGGTTAAATTTTTCAATGAACTTACCAAAAAGGTAGAAGACATAAGTCCAATTCATATAGAAGCAAATTATTCCAGAAAGAGGAAGAGAAATTACTGTCCCAAGCTGTGCTCCTAGAACAACAACAAAGACTTTGTAAACTTTGGAGAGATGAACAAAGACTTTGTTACCTATCTATTGCTTAAAGACGGTGGGTAACAAATAATGGAGAATAGAAAGAATGATTCAGTGCCCACAAGAACTAAATTAGTCACATGTAAATACAAACAATCCATTTTCTTAAGGAATCACTTACCAGAAAATCCACAATATGTAAAAGGTACACGTTAATATGTAGTTTCACTAGTTACAACTATGAAGCTACTGCATTAGAAGGTATCTAGCAATACAAGACCTATTATGATATGAATGGGTAAATGTCACATGTGTTAGGAATCCAGGTATCTGAGGTTCAAAGGTGATCTCTAAGACTGATAAACAACCTACAGCAGCATACTTGATGAAATAAGAATGAAACTTGTAATAATCTAATTTCTCCACAATATGTTACAAACAATTGTTTCAAGAAATAAAATTAATTTTAATTGCCATAAACAAGACACCTTAGTGGGTACGATAGTAGCTAAAATAATCAGATATTATTTCTTGGCTCAAGTTGTGGTCTTATTAATTTACTAGAGGCCCAGTGCATGAATTCATGCATGGGTGGGGTCCCTTGGCCTGGCCGGCGATTGGGGCCAATCAGGGCCATCTTGCCCAGTCCTGATCAGGGCCAGGTGGCTAGGGGGAGGGTCCACGGGAGGTTGGCCAGCCATGGTAGGTTTGCTGTGAGAGTGCACTGACCTCCAGGGGGCAGCTCCCGTGTTGAGCATCTGCCCCTGGTGATCAGTATGCATCATAGCGACTGGCCGTCCGGTCGCTTAGGCATATGTATGTGTGTGTGTGTGTATGTGTGTGTGTGTGTGTGTGTAAAAGTGTTAAGTGTCACAGAGCAATATGAAAGTTCAAATATGAGACAGATCACCTCTGACTTTCAGAGGTCAGGAAAAGATGTAAGCAGCAGCAGTGGGCTTTGAAAAGATGGGTAAAATTTGGTCCCATACAAACAAGGTAAGAAAGAAGATACAGAGGGAGCTATAACAGGATGACTAAAGGAATAGAAGCAGAAAAGCAGAGAGCGGACTTGGGAACTTTGGGTGAAGGAAAAGAAGATAAGGGCTGGAAAAACAAGTTGAATAGTTACTGGGTATGTCCTCCATGCCAGGTACTATGTGCCAGGGCATAGGCTAGTTGACATGTGTGGAGAGCGGCTATAGCATTCAGGAAGGATCAAGCCTTGGACTGACATGTGGCAAAGCCACATACAAGTCCCAGCTTGGACCGCAAAACCCTTCCAGCATGGTTATAGCCAAAGGCTATGGTTGTGAGCTTGACCTTATAGTCCGGCCCTGCAGTTTGAGGTAGCTAAGAGATGAAGGCTGCGGGAGGTGTAGCAGGTGCTGCCAAAACAAAGCTTGATAGGAGTTCAGAGAATGGCAACAACAGGAAAGAAGCAGATTTGAAACTCGTAAGAACATTGAAAACATCTAGGCCTTGTTTTGTTTTGTGTGATCTGACTATAAAATAAAGCTTTGGCTTACAGGCTGTGTCACTGTTTCTTCATCCCGGCACAGTGATCTACCTGGTCCCAACTGTATCCTCTTGTCTGTTTTCTTCAATTCTTCACCACTCCCCCTCAAGTTCACCACTGGCCATGCTGGACGTGGTTCAGACATGAAGTGGTGAAGAGTGTAAAAAATGTTGACTAATAATTTGAGGTTAGACTGTATTCAACTGGTGAAGGGGAACCACAGATAGTACCTGTTCTTGAATTTATAATCATATTTCTCATGTTAATCTCTATATAGCTGTAAGAATCATCTTAAAATATAAATTGGGTCATTTCTCTCTCTTGATTAAAAACCTCTGATATCTATGCCCTGGCAGGGTGCCTCAGTGTACGGAGCATCATCCCATCCCACAAAAAGTGGTGGGTTCAATTCCTGGTCAGGGTACACACCTAGATTGTAGGTCTGATCCCTGGGTCAACCGATTGATGTTTTCCTTTCTCTCTCTCTCAAAATTAATAAAAACATTTCCTTGGGTGAAGATTAGAAAAAACAAAACCAAAAAATTAAAACCCTCTGATGTCTCCGCATTATATTTTGGAAACAAAAATCCTCATTCTATCCTGTAGCCTAGAAGGCCTGATATTATCTGGCTCTTGTCTATTTCTCTAAACTTTTACATAATATCCCTTTTATTCATTATATTCTAGCCACCCATAGCGGTTTTTCATTTCTTTGAACCCTTATGTATTTCCTGCCTAAGGGCCCTTGTACATGTTGTTCTGATGGGCTAGAATGATCTTCTTTCTGCTCTTTGCATGACTAGTTCATTCTTATCCTTTAGATTTTAGCTTGTAAGTCACCACAGAGAGGCCTTTCTCAGCTACTTTATTTAAAAGCAATCAGGTAAAAAAGTTTTAATTCAGTTAATAGAAAAAAGGCTAGAGTTCTTATGTAATCTGGTAAAATTATAATTCACATATAAAGCCTATGCTATCTCACTTATAGATAAAAATGATGTGCAAATAAATGCATAGAAAAAAGATATATGAAGAGTAGGGCTGATAGTCATGATATATGCATTAGAAAGTAAATTAGAAATCACAATTTAAGGACGAACCTTCAATTTTCCAGCCATTGGACTTAAAAAAAAAACACACACACAGCATCCTCACACTGGCTGGTTTTGCTCAGTGATTACAGCATTGGCCCTCAGATTGAAGGGCTGAAGGTAGATTCTGGTCAGGGGTGTGTGCTTCAGTTGCAGGCTTGATCCCCAGCACAGGATGGGGCACATGTGGGAGTCAACCAATCTCTGTGTCTCTCTAACACAGATGTTTCCCTCTGTGTATTTACCCTCTCCCTTACACTCTCTCTAAAAATAAAGTCAACGGAGACAATGTCCTTAGGTGAGGATTAACAACAATTTAAAAAACCCCACAAAAAAACCTATAGCATCTTCTATATCAACTAGAGGCCTGGTGCACAAAATTCATGCACTTGGGAGCGGGAGTCCCCTCAGCCCAGCCTGTGCCTTCTTGCAGTCAGGGAGCCCTCAGGGGACATCTGACTGATGGCTTAGCAGGCCTAAGCTGGCAGTCGGATATCCTTAGCACTGCCGCAGAGGCAGGAGAGGCTCCTGCCACTGTCTCTGCATTTACCAGCTGTGAGCCTGGCTCAGGGCTTCTGGCTGAGTGGTCCGCCCCCTGTAGAAGCGCACTGACCACCAGGGGAGCAGGTCCTGCGTTAAGCGTCTGCCCCCTGGTGGTCAGTGCATGTCATAGTGACCAGCTGTTCCACCGTTCAGTTGATTTGCATTTTATTATATAGGATATCTGGAAAGTCAACATTTAAAAAAATAAATTATGGTAGATGAAGAAAATAACATTAGTTAGTTAAGCCACATTGCTTGATATAATTGAGCCAAAGAAAAAAAATGAAAAATAAAGTTATACCCCCAAAAGTTAATTTTCCCCCAAAGGAGGCATCTGACATTACATGATGCTGGTGTGCAGGCATTTTTATCCAAGGTTTTTATATACATAACCAATTATAGCCAAATTTTTTTATAAGAATAGTTATCTCACCTGCATATGAAATGCTAAGCAGCTTGCTTCTTTCAAGAGGGGGAGCCCAAGAAGACCACATGGCATGCATGGCTGGAAATGTAACACCCTGAGGAGGGGAAAAGGATGAAATATAAGGTAGTGTGCTAATGTTTTAAATTCAGTTGAATTTTATTGCAAGAGAAATCTAAACTAATAAAAGCGAAATAGTAAAATTAACCGTTTCTTCGGGACGGGGTAAGCCACGCCCACCAGCCAATCAGAGTGACTGTATGCAAAATAGTCCAGTCAAGATGGCGGAGGCGGGAGCCGGGAAGAAGCCACAGACTGCGGCCTAGCCGGGCAGACTGGAGGCCTCTGCTGCAAATAGAGGCGGAAGCCGAGGGAGGGAGCAGCCAGCCAGCCCGGGGCTGCGATGGGCCTGGATGGGTCCTGGGACACACATGCTCAGAGCCTTCCTCGGAGCGACCCACTCAGGCCCATGACAGTGGGGGCGGAACCAGCCGGCCCAGGGGCTGCGATGGGCCTGGGTGGGTCCCGGGGCACACACGCACGGAGGCTGCTAAGCCTCGGAGCGACCCACTCAGGCCCATCGCAGCGGGGGCGACCAGCCTGCCCAGAGACTGCAATCGGCCTGGGTGGGTCCCAGGGCACACAAGCAGGGAGGCTGCTAAGCCTCCGTGAGACCCACCCAGGCCCATCGCAGCCAATTTGGGGGTGGGACCAGCCGACTGCCCCTGGGGCTGCAATGGGCCTGGGTGGGTCCAGGGGCACACACGAACGGAAGCTGCTAAGCCTCTGTGCATGTGTTTCCTACCTACAACCCACCCAGGCCCATCAGAGCCGTAGCAGTGGTGGGCTGGCTGGGCAGCTGGAGGATTTAATGAGGGAAGCTTTAGTGAGGGAAGGAGAGCTGCTCCCTTTTTCTCACACACGCCTCCTGGGCGCACCACTCTCTCGCTGGCTCCATTTTCTCTTACACGGGCAGGGGTCTCCTATGAGAGGCCCTATCTCCCTTCAGAGCTGGGGCAAACCCAAAGGAGCCAGGAGATGGAGAGATGGGCAGGGGGCAGGCGGAGCAGCAGCCAGGGAGAGTTTGGGGGAAGTAACCAGGTGGGGGAGAGGTGCAACAGGATGGAGGGAAGAACTTTATAAAAGAGTCAGTGGACAGCAGAGTTAAAAAAAGAGGATGTATGAGGGAACTGTAGGGCCTATAATGAAAACCAAGTATAGTTGTGTACTGGGGACAGATTTTAAAAGTAGAAGTCAGAAAAGAAAAAAAGATAAATGATAGTGGATAATTAGGCAGGTAGATAGATAAGTATTAAAACAGTGGAAGTAAGTAGAGAAGAATGTATGGCAAAGGTAGAATGAAAGAAAAAGAGGGAGGGAAGAAAAGTTATTAAGGGGGAGCTGGTAGAGCTTGAAGGAGAATGGGAAGAAGGAAGGAATGGGGGAGGGAGCAAAGCAGGTCAGAGGGAGGAAGTGAAGAAAAAAATTAAGGTGGGAAGGAAGGAAAAGGGGAGGGTGGGCAGGGGTAAAGATAAAGGAAAGAAGGAATGTGGGAAGGGAAGGAGGGTAGTAGAAAAATAGGAAGAATGATGATGGAACAGAAGTAGGAAATAAGGAGGAAAGAAACGTTTATAAATGATGAGTCAGTAGGAAGTGTTACATAAAGGAGAAAAATTGTGTGAGAAGAAGAAGCCAATAAGGAAGTCAAATACAATTGTGTGTGAAGGAGATAACATTAAAAAAGAAAGTTAATAGGGGTGACCAGGCCCGTAGGGGAGGGCAGTTAGGGGGATCAGGCAGGCAGGCAGGCAGGCAGGCAGAGTGATTAGGGCAGACAGGCAGGTTAGCAGTTAAGAACCAGAGGTCCTGGATTGTGAGAGTCCCCAAGAACTCCATATTAGAGAGGGTGCAGGTCGGGCTGAAGGACCATCCCCCCGCACCCCCCCACGCCCGTGCACGAATTTCGTGCACCGGGTCCCTAGTTTCTGGATAAGAATCAAACCAGAATCAGGTTCCATCAAGTGAAATGTCTTTATAATATTAAGTGACAATACCTTATATAAAGTACTTCCAAAATCTGAACAAAAATTTGTGAATTCTATCAACTGATTTGAGGATAAGGTAAAGGTTATAATAAATCTAAAAGAATAGACTGAATAATGACATAAAAGATCCCTCTCAAGGTTAATTTTACTCATTCACTTTATTAAAGGCCTGAATAAAATGGAAATGTTACCAACATATATAAATTTTTTATTATTTTTTAAATATATTTTTATTGATTTCAGAGAGGAAAGGAGAGGGAGAAAGAGATAGAAACATCAATGATGAGGGAGAATCATTGATTGGCTGCCTCCTGAAAGCTCCCTACTGGGGAATGAGCCTGCAACCCAGGCATGTTCCTTGACTGGAATTGACTGGAATTTCAGTCCATAGGCCAAAGCTCTATCCACTGAGCCAAACCAGCTAGGGCACCAATATAACTTTTAAAAATACTGAGCTAATATTTGGGATACTGGAAGAATTCAAGTTGATCTTAATTGATAAGAAAAATGGTGGTGGTGGGGGAAATACATTCAATTACAGTGTGTATAGTCTTTGTGTAGTCTCAATTAATGTCCTTGAATTTCAATTTCTTTATATGTAAAACAGATACTCCCTATCTTGCATGATTGTTGTAAAAATAAATGGTACTAGTGCTATTATTAATGGAGAGAATATATGCTTTATTACTTTGTACTTCCTGCTAATTCTTTCCCAAAGAAAAAAAGAAATACTAATAGGAGCAAAAATGAGTTAGGCAGCATTCCAAATAGGTAATAATCTGTATCATGGAGCAAGAGGAGGAGTCATTATAGAATAAATGTTAAGACATTCGGAAATGTCTATTGAGATTATATTGTGGAAAACTTTACTATAAAACCCTAAACACAATGCAGGTATATTTTATGGTGAATCAGATGCTAGGGATGACACATGCTAACCTAATTTTATGGATGAGGCAATGTACATGTGATACATATTGGAGGAATAAAAGACAAAAGAACCTCAAAATAAACACAACTTAAATTCTATTCAGAAATAAAATAGTCACTTGAGGTAGCAGGAGTAATACAATCAATATACTATAGTGCTAAATTACTGGCATTAATAGACAGTGTGCTAAAATATGAGAATACATGCAGCAAGGAGATTCAGTACAGAACAGAGAAAATATACTATAATTAAGTATAATCTACTTAGGTAAGGCCTTGGAAGAGGAACCTGGTAATACAGGGATAATTTTTATTTTGTAGTTAAAAGGGATTTATTTAGTACATCTCTATTTGATAAGGACAAAAATAAGAATGTTCAGATGAGTGATCAAAGCTTAAATTAAATTAGTACTTGGCAATTTCTGAAGTACTCTAGCAATCATTATCCAATTTGAGCTGTGACTGAATATGGGGCAGGTATTTTAGTCCCAATTTAAAAAAATGATGTAATTGAGGCCTAGACATTAGGACTTACCTAACATTTTCACAGTGAAGGTATTATTCAAACTCTGTTTTTATGACTCCAATTAGTGGTTTTCTAACTTAGCATAATACATTACTACCTGAAATAACTCTCATGCTCTACACTAAATCCAGAGGCCACTAATTTGCTTGGGCTAGAGAAGTGTTAAGAGAGAGAAAACTAACCTATGCCTTGGTTTCATGGGTAGAAGTTAAAAGAAACAAAAAGAAATCCTTATTTAAAGATGGAGGTACAAACACGAAATACAAATGAGAAGTGGAAAGGAAAAGAGATAAGGAATTAAAAATTTTTTATATGATAAATGTCTTAGGAGGGAAGGGAGAAAAGACAAAAATTAATAATAATTCTAAAGCAACAAAAAGAACAGAAGAATCACAGAAACAAATAGTTACATAAAATGACAAATAAAATAATTTATCTAAGTTAGAGGACCAGAAAAAAGAACAAATGATAAAGAGGAAGTTCTTTGCATAAGCAACAAATTTAAAAGTAAAAAGGAAATTCAATAATCTATTGTGTAAAATGTGTTTTAGGTCTGTGCAATCATTGATATAGCAGAGATAAACTATGGCAAAAGTTCCAGAGGTCTGTCTTAACTGTTTTAGTAGTGTTTTATTTATTAGCTCCTAAAGTAAAAGAAAGAGCTATGGAATGTCTCCTGGGAAATGCTTTCTCTGCTCTTTCAGTACAGCTTCCAATGTTAGGGTGCTCCCACCCGAGATTTTATTGACCATAAAGGAAATCTACTGGGTTATTTTCTAGTTAATCATCTTTCACAATAAAAAATAAATCCTTATTATCTTCCAATATTAATTTTTGGTTCATATTTATACCAAACAATGGTATCTTTAAAAAGACAAGAAAGCTATACAGAATAAGAATAAAACCAGAAGAGAGAAAAAAAATTACCTCTCCTAGTCCTTCCAGTGCTCTGAGTACAATGAGAGCTCCAACTCCGATATCTGCAGCAACGGGCGTAAACAGGGTGAAGACAGCAGTGCCAAGGATCCCAAATCCTAGCAGCAGTTTTCCCCCTACTTTGCTGGCAACATATCCTCCAGGAATCTGTGTGATGATGTAGCCATAAAAAAAAGAACCAAGAATCCATCCTTGAGTTTCTGCATCCCATTTGTACCTTTTACCCTATAAAGAGTAGAAGGGGGAAAAAAAACACCAACCTTATAAGACCTTCATTACACAGCTCCTTTATCTTACTGGCATGTAAGTACATAAATATGTAATTCTGAATCGTTGTTTTAGACTGAAGAATACACAAACTTTCTACAAGGTAGGCGAGTCACCGTGACACAGGCATGCAGTTTATTTTCTAAAAGTGAATGGAAAGTAACTGAAAGACAAAAACTGCAAGAAGGCTTGTTATTTTATGAAACTAGATTACAGGATGAGTTGCAGAGGGTTTATAATGATTAGGACCAAGAAGGTTCAAAAAAGAGGCACAGGCTTAATCCAGAAAGCTACTAAATAGGCTATTGTAATGGCTGAGCCAAGCTTTGAAGCCAGGCCTGGGTTCCAGGCTAGCTCTCTTACTTTCTGGATTTATGTTCTGGGAAGAATAAATGAAAAGGCACATAAAATAAGGCCTGACACATTCTAAGCATTCACTTAATGTTGGATATTAGTATACATAAATATGAATCATTAATATCTCCCCATTTCAGACCAAGCACTTGAATAAGCATATAGAACAATACAAAAGAACAAGAATTTAAACCAAGCCACAAACTTCATGTGAATAGGAAATGTTGTTTAATTAGTAGCAGCACATATAGTAAGGTAATAGTGAAGATTTAGTAAGTGATATGAATATTTGACATTTTTAATAGCTGTATAACTGAGCCAATGTGTCAAGAACCATTGCAGGATTTCTCTTTATAAGGAAGATGAAGATAAGTAGCTAGATCAACAAAAGCACTTGCCAAAGGGAAAGATACAAAACAAATCCCTAATTATCCTTGTTTATGGTACCAATTTGTAGTGTAACTGTACAATTTTAGGACTTTAGTTATACAGTTATATGTCAAAGATTGGCATGGGCGAAAGTGGGTGATATGTACCCAAATATGTATTTAGCAACATTAGTTTAGTCAAATGTAAAGATTTTTTGTACATGTGCTTCCTTGGGCAGGAAAACCTTTCCTGCTTGAATGCTTTCATTTGTAAATGGCAGTGGAGACTCACCTAAGTGTGATCTGGCTCCTTTGTGAGCACTGAAAATGGATGAAAATATACTCATAAAAAAGGACACCAGGCTTTTCTCCCTGTTTTGTCTCCCTGTGTGATAAGCAAAATAAAATACTGTCACGTGCCACATAATGACATTTCAGTTAATAAGGGGCCACATATAGTAAAGTGGTACCATAAGATTATAACGGAGCTGAAAATTTCCTATTGCCTAGTGATACTGTAGTGTAACACATTACGCAAATACTTCACATTGGGTTACAACTGCCTACAGTATTTAGTACAGTAACATGCTCTGTAGGTTTGCAGCCTAGGAGCTGAAGGGGAACAGAAATTGTTACCCCCAAATACGTCTATTTGGCATAAGGGTTATGCCAGGCTGGTTAACTTTATTTTAAACAGCATATTTGGGAGAAGCTCTGAAAACCAAGTAGAAGTTACCCTGTGAAGAGATTAGCCAAAAAGCATATATCCATAGCCCATCTTTGCAAACAACAGTGTGATGAAGGCCAGGGAAGGGGGGTTACTGGGTGGAGGTGGGCAAAGGGGGGAAAGGGGGACATCTGTAATAGTGTCAACCAAAACAAAACAAAGGACATTTAGATTTTAAGAAATCTCCATTTGTAAGGGTGTTTTCCTCTCTATACTTGGAAGGTGGGGATGACCTCATCTCAGTGAAGAAGTGTATGGCTTAAATTTCCATAACAAACTTACCCTTGTGTACTGGGCTTTTCCTTTTACTAGACTGACAAGCAAACTTCCTACAAGGTAGGTGAGCCACCATGATACAGACACAGTTTCTACAAATGGATGGAAAATAAATGACTCCCTAGACCCCCAACATCTTCTTTTGTCTTTAGCTGAAGATGATCTTTAAGGTAGTGGCTTCAGCCATTTTGGCAGTTTACTCAGTTTTCCTGTCTCTCCCATGTTTAAAGGAAGTGTACACGCTATTAAACTTTTGTTTGTTTTTCTCCTGTTAATCTGTATTTTATAACAGGGATGTCTAGCCAAGAACCCTTAAGGGTAGAGGTAAAATTATTTTTCCTTCCCTACACTGCAATAGGCTACACCATATAGCTTAGGTGTGTAGTAGGCTATACCATCTAGATTGGTGTAAGGGCACTCTATGATGTTCACACAATGACAAAATCACCTAATGATGCATTTCTCAGAATGAATCCCTGTCATTAAGTGGCACATGACTGCATTTAAAGTGTTTAAAACTCAATTCTGAACAAATGATAAACACAATGATCAATTCCACTATGAGGCAGGCAAAATGACTTAAATGACTTAGTTTAGGCATGTATAAATTTTGGAAAAGAATGTTCTTAGAAATTGATCTAATCTTATTTTTCATCCTATAGTTTAGACAATCTAAGCTCTCTTGCAACAGTAGCTTTATAAGTAAAACAGCTATTAAGCCCTGACCGGTTTGGCTCAGTGGATAAAGCATCAGCCTGCGGACTCAAGGGTCCTGGGTTTGATTCTAGTCAAGGGCATGTACCTTGGTTGCGGGAGCATCCCCAGTGGGGAGTGTGCAGGAGGCAGCTCTTCGATGTTTCTCTCTCATCGATGTTTCTAGCTTTCTATCTCTCTCCCTTCCTCTCTGTAAAAAATCAATATATTTTTTAAATAAACACCAGCTATTAAATAATAGACCCATAAAAACTATTCAGCAATACATTAAACCATCAACTTTTCCGGTGTGAGGGAAGAAGAAATTTTCTTCTACCCTCCTAGGTTCTTTCAGCTTCTAATAATTAGATCTACATGAGACAGATTAACAAGAGAAAATAACCAAATTTAATTACTTCTGTGTGAGAACCCATATACTAGTACATGAGGAGTCAGCGATCCCACATACATGAGAGGTTCAGAAACAGAAAGGGAAAATGATCTATAATAATAAAAGCATAATATGCTAATTAGTCCAGATGTCCTTCTGAACATCCTTCCAGACGGCCAAGCCCCTCACACAAATTTTGTGCATCGGGCCTCTAGCAGGGGTCCTCAAACTTTTTAAACAGGGGGCCTACTGTTCTCAAAACTGCCTGGTACTGGCACAAGAATAGACATATAGATCAATGGAATAGAATAGAGAACCCAGAAATCGACCCGAACCAATATGCTCAATTAATATTTGACAAAGGAGGCAAGAACATACAATGGAATCAAGACAGTCTCTTCAATAAATGGTGCTGGGAAAATTGGACAGATATATGCAAAAAAAT
>PVJC01040955.1:0-15596 GCA_004026665.1 Murina feae | reverse complement strand
CCATGCAATACTTCTATGTCTTTCACAAAATTCCTGGTGTACATATGGATAGAGTATTTGTTAACTGCCCTCTCTGACAAGCATCTACAACTTTTTGACAAATCATTTGTTTCAGCTGCTTTTGTATTTACCCACAGTAGCTGGAAGTACAAGAAAAGCTATATATAATATGAAATCTTTTCCCATCTAAATGTCTGTCCTATCTCTGATTCTTTAAGTAAACCCAAAATATGTAGGCAATTAATTCGAAAAGTAAAAGTTGGATATTTCTGATTGATTATAAAAATTGCTTGACTTGCCTTGATTTCTCTGTATCTGCTGTGTTTGCTCTCACTCCCAAAGAATCTTGACCCTATTCCAGAATCTTTTGTCAACCACTTAACCTCTAGCCCCATAGCTTTACTATTGCTACAGTTCTTTTTTAAAATATATATATATTTTTATTTGATTTCAGAGAGGAAGGGAGAGGGAGAGAGAGAAAGAAACATCAATGATGAAAGAGAATCATTGATCTTCTGTCTCCTGTATGCCCCCTACTGGGGATCAAGCCTGCAACCTGGGCATGTGCCCTTGACCTGAATTGAACCCGGGACCCATTAATCTGAAGTCATGCTCTATCCACTGAGCCAAACCAGCCAGGGTTACTACAGTTCTTTTATAGCTCACACTTGCTTCTGATATTAGGTAAGAAACTATAGAAATAGAAAAAAAATAGAATATTGACCTCCATTACACTATCTTCTTCATACTTATATTTTGACATTTCAAACTAGTTAATGAACATTCTCTCTTGGATCAATATTTAACCGGAATATGAGCCATGAGATTTCTTTAGGACATTGGCTGCTCTGTCTGAGAAAAATTTCAGAGGGTCTTACTAAATTGTGCATCAGCCTCAAGACTATAGCTTCTACAGATTCATTCAGTGGGTTTGGTGATCACCTTAGAACGGGTTGGTACAGACTCTTGGGCATTTATGGCATCTGGAGGGCTGAAAACTCACAACATTAAAAAAAACTATTTGTATATGATCAGGAATCGTAGATGCTTTTCTCAAATTATTTTACATACTAGTATTTTCTGACTGGTGTTGCCTGCCTAAAAGATATAGTTAGTGCCCTAAACTTTGATTATTCTTAATAGCGTCTCTCAATGCTACTCTTGTTGATGATGTTTATTATACAGATGAAATACTTTATCTTTAACTATAGGTTTGGGTCTAGATTACTTTTAAATTGGGAGCCCCAAGTCATATCAACTGCAATCTCAAGCCTCTCAATCGTCATTGTGAGATTCTTTGCAACAGACTCAATATTATCTTTGTACTTCTCTGGTTTTTAATTGAGGAGGTGATGTTTAATTTTTCATTTGCTTTTAAAATGTTAACCTACACAAAAGATGCATTTCATAATCAGACATCACCCAGGGAGACGAGATGGATCAACCACTGTGCTCTAAAACCATTCTCTGCTGCCACCCAACTCTCATTGCCACCATCATAAACCTGCATGAATTCAGAGGTTGCCAATACTCAGAAGCAATACACAATTTTAATATAAACAATGGAGACATTAAAATTGTTAAAGATTTTGCTTACCTTAGTTCAGTCATCAATTCAAATGTCTACTATAACCACGAAACCAAGAGAAGGCTTAGATTTGGAAGGGCAGCGATGAAGAATTAAGAAGGGTCATCAAGATCAAAGACATGTCATTAGATACCAAGACTAAGATCACTCTCGCCCTTGCATCCACAATTACTGTAATAGATGCAAAAGTTGGATATTGAAAAAAGCTGATAGAAAAAAAAATGGTTTAGTTGGAATATGGTGTCGGAGGAGAGATCTACAGGTATCCTGAACTATCAGAAAGATGAACAGGTGGATCCTAGAGCAAATTAAACCTGAAACATACCTGGAAGCAAGAAGTGACAAAATTAAAGCTGTCCTATTTTAGATACATCATAGAAGGCAAGGGTCTTTATTTTTTTATTTTTTAAATATATTTTTATTGATTTTTTACAGAGAGGAAGAGAGAGGGATAGGGAGTTAGAAACATTGATGAGAGAGAAACATCGATCAGCTGCCTCCTGCACACCCCCCAATGGGGATGTGCTTGCAACCAAGGTACATGCCCTTGACCAGAATCGAACCTGGGACCCTTGAGTCCACAGGCCGATGCTCTATCCACTGAGCCAAACCGGTTAGGGCGAAGGCAAGGGTCTTTAGAATAGACAGTAGTGCTGGAGAAGATAGAAGGCAGAAAGGTAAGAGAAAGACAAAATATGAGAAGCTATAGACATTAGTCTATAGGAGCTAAGCAGAGCTGCTGAGGAGAAGACAGTGTAGACATTGTGGATGTCACTCATTCATCATATTGCCAGGAGTTGGAGCCAAGTCAACAGCATGTAACACCCCCACCCTCACCTTATAATTACTCAATGGGACTCTCAGAATGTGATACTAAGTAATTGAATATTTAAAAGTCTCTAGTATTCTTTACAGATACATACAACAGAAACATGGTTCAAACTATTTTATTAAGCACAATATAATTTAAATAAATTTAAAAATATACATATATATATCTAAGTAACTTTCAATTTTTTTTAGTGAAACTCATATCAAAAGAAATCTGACAGCATTGGTGCCAATGTTGATGTGTTGGCGATGGGCCTAGGAATCAGATATAAAGGGAAGAAGTGACATAAAATAATGGAGAAATCTTGCATGATTTGTCATTTGCATTAAAGACTCATTATTCACAAAAACCATATTATCCTCCTACTGAACACAAAGGAAAACTGTATCTTCTAGACTCCATGCAAGTACCTTGGAACCATGGGAGTGTTCCCTGGACAATGGAATGTGGTCAAAGTAAGACACAGCACGTTCAGGCCTGATCCTTGCACCCTATGCACTACCACTCTCTTGTTCTCTTGTCTCCATTCTCTTGCTAATTCAGTAGCGTGGCAGATGAAAAATCCTGGATACTTGAGTCATCAGTCAGAGAAAAGGCACCATGGAGAGTTTGCCGAGCTCGCACTGGACTGTGACATGGTAAGAAATAACCCTTCAGGATACTGAGCTAATGAAACGTTGTGTTCTTAGAGTGGCTTGCTGTAATCACTCCCACAGAATGATGATGGGCTGCCGTGAAATAAAGAATATGATTAAATAAAATTTCTGCTTCTGTGGGGGAAAAGTAGAAAAAAAGAAGAGAAGAGAAAAAAATGCTTCACCTATAACTCTTTTACCAAGCCATCATGGAAACCAATGTTCAAATGCATTATTGTACAAGCGAAAATCAGAGAAGACAATTCCACTTAAAAGAGAACAAGTTCGTATTTTTGCCATGTTGGAATAACTGGAACCAGATGTTCCCTTGCACTATCGAAAACTGGATAACATTAATGAAAGAGTTGTTTTCAGAAATTAGGAAATACAGCACAGAAGTGTGGATACCTAAGGCAGCAAAATTGAGGTTAGAGCTAAAGTTGCCTCATTTTCCATCTGCAAGCATTTTCTGGATCATGGCACTGGCAGGAAATAGCCAAGGGGAACAATGTTGCCTTGGGGGATTGAGAAATCAGAAATTGTTGTTGGGAATATGGAATAGCCACACATAATATAAAAAATGTATTATTTATATAATTAACAATGAATACAAATACAATTGATAATGAACACAAATAATATACACAACTAATTTGAAAAACTTCAATGTTTACCTCAAAAAACAAATTGAAAAATAGATCACAGCCCTAAACGTAAACCTCAAACTGTAAAACTTTTAGAAAGAGAGGGTAAAATCTATAAATTGATGAACAAAATAGATCCAGAGGCATGTATGCATGGAACAGAATGACAGATCTCAGTGAGGAGAGGATGGGGGGATGGTAAAAGATTAAGCAAAGATCATATATGCAAAACCCATGGACATAGATAATAGCATGGGGAGGGTCTGGGGTGGAGGTGGGCTGAGTGCAGGGGGGCAAAAAGAGGAAAAGTGGGGGACATCTGTAATACAACAATAAAAATAAGGAAAATTACTGATTTTCAATCAGTAAGAAATTTCTTAAATAGGATGAAGAACACACAGATTTGAACTTCAGAGTTCTAGATCAACATGTACAAGGCGCTTGAAAGTGGCCACTGCCCCCTAAGAAGTTGAAGTGAACAAACTGAAAACTCATCTCTTCTTAGATCCATAGGAGAGAGATGTGAGGTCACAGGGAAAGCCATTATCCCCTAGATCGGAGACACAGGTGAATACAGAATTACCAACACAGAAATCCACCAGCAGAAAACTGCAGGAACAGTTAAGTAGGGAAACCTGAACTCTCATCAGCGACTTTCTGGAAGCTCAGAGTGGACAAGTTTGAGAGGCAAAAACTCCCGAGGGTTCCAGTCATATGTGTGATCCCACACTTTTTGTGAATTTTATCTCTTGAGGCTCTACCAGGTTATCACAATGACTGTCGGAGAAAAATCCCCTCCTGCTTCTGACCAGGGTGAGGAAAAGGAACCATTTGCAGCATTCCAGTGCATTTTGTCCTTACAAGGTCTACCCTCAGGAGAAACAATCTAACCACAGCCTCATCCTCTTGGGGTTTTCACACAGCCTAACTGACCATCCTGTCCCACCTGGTCATGGAAATGTCTGTCCCTCCATAAGATTGTGCTGGAACAGAAAGACATTTGTCATGTTTTTGTTAATATGATAATTCATTCAACAAGTATTTATTGTGCATGTGATATGTGCCAGGTACCATTTGGCGTGAGGGTATAGCAGCAAAGAGACTGGTCTCATAAATCATATGTTCTAGTGTACAAGAGAGACGGCAAGTAAGCAAATAAGAAATGCATTATATAATTTTAGGCACTAAAAATTTTAATGAGCAAAAATAAATTAATGCATGAAAAATGTATTAATGCATGAAATGGATTATGTAAGGCTTTTTATGCAAGTGAACTGTTTTCATGGTATTTAATAAGCCTAACTATGGAAACAAAGCTGCACATAGGCACAATTCCATGTGAAGACTTAAAATATAAAGTGGTTAAGTAAAAACAAAACCCTGAAATATATAAGCTATTGAGGTGGATCGGGTTAACTATGTGATTTTGCTGCTCTGACATCTAGTTATGGTGTTTTGAAGTGCACTTACTCAGTGATGCATTGAAATCTTAGAGAGTTATACCGTGCCTTCAAAGGTGAGGCCATCAGACAGATAGACAACACTGAGATGTAAGAAAAGAGGATTTGTAAGTCAAGTATGTTGGTACAGTGATGACAAAAATCTAAGTTTTCCTGTTCTTTAATACACACACACACACACACACACACACAGAATTTTGATGAGTCACATGTATGAAATTACCAATAAAAAAAGATCCAGTGATGAGATTCAGTGAAAAGGTTTGTTTTTGCTATCAGGACTTACAAAGTTCTATAAATAGTAAACCTGGGGTCTATGTTAATTAAATTTTAAAAATTCATCTTTTTTCAAAGTATGAAAAGAAATGAATGAGTTATGAAACAAGTGAATCAATAAAAAACCTAATAAGTACATACTGGACAACTCATTTATGTAAGACACTGGGTAAAGCATATTTGCATATATTATCTCAGTTAATATTATAAATAGGAGAAAAAGGGAAAATAACAGCATATATCAGTGACATAATATGTGAATTTTTAATGAATTAAATATTTTATTGTTTTTCAGGGATAAAGTGAAGACATAGTCTGAATGTTTGTAAGTGATATTTTTCATTCCTACTAATTAGAAGAATAGGTTCATGGGATACAATTGTTAGTCCTAGAAGTTTGCTTTGAGTTCTCTCAAACTTTTCCTTTTTACTGAATCTTCCATTTTATTAAATAAAAAACAGATTTTTATCTTGAAAAACCTGAAGTTATAAAAAAGATAACATACAATATCAATTGGAAGGATGGAAAATGAAAACACTGTGACTCTTGACTGTTAACTTGGACATAACTTCATAATCAGATAAACCCCAAGGCAAACTTTAGAGACTGGGTCAAGCCTGAGTATAATGTGCAGAATTTTGGCTGCAGATATGAAGGGTAAAATATTTGTCTCCATGGGGATAGATCCATTACTGCACTTTTCAAAATGCCAAGATTACATGTGAAAAGTAGTCGTAATTTTCTCCCATTTTATAAAGATAATTCCGTTTGTACTTCACACATAAAAATCTGTGACAATGAAAATTTGCCTTCACACTATTAGGATAATAGTTCTAACCTAACATGGCTTAGAATGCAGTGTATTTTTTTTAATCTCCCAATTTCTGGGAAGTAAAAACATAGTATTCTTGATGGTTTGGTAATATATTGAAATTTTGACCACCTCCTGTTTTGTAGGATGTCATGGTTTGTTTAAAAAACATTGGAAATGTTAACACATAGAAAAGGAAAGCATAGTCCCATATGTTTGCCTTCAGCATCACAGAAAACATTGCTTTTGTTTTCTGGGTTAAAATATTTAAAAAATTGATACCAGCCTAATTTCACTAGTTAAAAAAATTTACATTTGTGTGTATTTGATATGCTTTAAGTAAATCCTGAGTATATTTGTAATGGGAATGGAGCTAACTAAGCTTTGCTATATACATATTAAACTATTAAACCACCAAACTTTATTGTGGTACAAATGTTAAAAATATTAGTAGCTATTTGGAAGTAGATTCTATAAGAAAAGAATGATAAATGTTTTATAAGAAAGAATGATAAATACAAAATAAAAATTTCAATTTCAATTTATTAGAAATCTTAAAATTTTTAAAAGTAAGTGTATTTAAGGAAGTTCTGGTAGATGACCAATTGTAAAATGATCAACAACTAGAATGATTAAACTAAGATTTCTATTGTCATGCTAGAAATCAAGAGGATATATGGACAGCATTTAAGTAAATCTGCAGATGTCAATACTCTATGAGGCAATTCTTTATACTCCATAGACCATTTGTATAAAAAACAGCACATCAAATATGGCCTTTTCTTGTAGAATAAATATATCTTTATGAGAAACATTTAAACCATAAAATCTCATTAAGAAATATTTAGATTCAGCTAAATAGTGTATCTTCTATGTATCAAACTTTCATATGGGTTGTATTATATAATTTTCACAATAACCTTGTGGAATAATTAGTTTTAAAGATGAGCAGAGTAGGCTTATGGAGACTAAGGAATCTCTCAATTAGTTGATGTTGATGTGAATTTTAAATGAAGCTTTCTATTTCAGCTCTGATGCTGTTTTTATTACCTATGCTGACTCTACTACTGGCAGATTTGGGCTTAAAATTTTTCTCTTTTATTCATCACAGTCTACTTTCAAATAATATTATAACACTTAGTGAAAAATACAAAAACCTTCAAAAGTATACTTCTATTTTTCTACTCCATTTATTGTGTTCTATAGTTATAATTTTACTTCATGTTATATTCCTCAAGAAAATTGTTATTACTTTTGCTTTAAATAATAAGAATCTTTGAAAGAAGTTTAAAAATTGGAAAAGTATTGTATATTTATCTACATACTTAGCATTTGCCTCTGTATTTATTCCTCAGTATAGAGCCGAATGTCCATTTGGTATCATTTTTCTTTTGTCTGAAAACTTCCTTTAACATTTCTTTAGTGCATTTATAAGGAAGAGGAAGTATCTCAGCTTTTGTTTGTCTGAAAATATTGGTATTTTTATTAGGTAAGGGAGAGCTAGCTTTATTGAAGTGTAATTTAGATGCAATAAAATTTTAACTATATAGTTTGATGAGTTTGACAAGTATCAACAGCTCAGTAACCATTGCTGCAAGTGTAATATACCCAATTCCCATCACCCAGAAAGTTCCATCATGCAAGTTTCAGTAAGTATCCTCCTGCCAACAGTAGCCCCTGGCGACAATCTTCTTGCTATCTTTTCTATAATCTAATCTAATAAAAAAGTAATATGTGGAGACCGCAAGATGGCGCATAAGGTAAACACCATAAATGCAGCCGTGCACAACTATTTCAGAAAAACCACGAAAAGAAAACACGGACACCACTCACACCCACAGGAAGGCTGGCTGAGTGAAAATTCTGCAACTAGAAAGAAACTCAGACTCAGAGGAGGGGCGGAAGCAAAGTACAGAGGTACGGAGGCGCACGCATGGGGCTCGGGGAGAGGGCTGGTGCTGGAGGACGCGGTTCTTTTTCAAAACGGAGAGAAACACAAGCTCCCAGAGGCTCTGAACTCCAGTTCCAGGCAAGTTTCTGAAGACCCAGACACCCGGAGAAGGGGGACTGACTGGCACCAGGAGGAAATCCAAAGCGGGTTTCTCTCAGCGTTGCTTGCAACAATTACCGTGGGACACAGAGACTCAGTGTCTCTTAGCGCAGGGCTGAGAAGCGGCCATAGCTATTTGCTCCGCTCTGCCCTGCAAACTCCCCGAGGCCCCGCCCCTCCCAAGCTGCGTCAGAGGCTTTTGCATATAAAAGACTGAGAAGCCTAAGGCAAAGGCTAAATCAACACCCCCTTAAAGATACAAGAGCCAGCCTAACCCAGTGGCCAGAGTGGGACTAACCTAAACAAAACAGATCCACAAGGAACACACTCGGGGCAGACGCAGTGAGCACAAAAGCCCCACTGAAACAACTCTTGCCCCATAAGGGTGTCTCCAGCACAGAAGTTCTCCCACTGTAGACACAGCTGACTCTTATAACCAAGTGGCTTAGAAGTTAATTCCTCTCAGTGATCACCTAACTCAGAAAGGGAAGCAGCCAAAATGCGGAGACAAAGAAACAGATCACAAATGACAGAAATGGAGGAAAGAAAATGACAGGATATAGAGTTCAAAACCATGGTTATTAGGTTTTTCAAGAATTTTCTAGAGACTGCCGATAAATTTAGTGAGACCCTCAATATATCTAATGAGACCCTCAAGGATATGATAAAGGACCAACTAGAAATTAAGCATACACTGACTGAAATAAAGAATAATATACAGAGATCCAACAGCAGATGAGAAGATCGCAAGAATCAAGTCAAAGATATGAAATATGAAGAAGCAAAACCCACCCAGCCAGAAAAGCCAAAAGAAAAAAGAAAAAAAGAAAAAGGATCGAAAAGTATGAAGATAGTGTAAGGAGTCTCTGGGACAACTTCAAGCGTACCAACATCAGAATTATAGGGGTGCCAGAAGAAGAGAAAGAGCAAGATATTGAAAACCTATTTGAAGAAATAATGACAGAAAACTTCCCCCACCTGGTGAAAGAAATAGACTTTCAAGTCCAGGAAGCGCAAAGGAAGGACCACATCAATACACATCATAATTAAAATGCCAAGAGCAAAAGACAAGGAGAGAATCTTAAAAGCTGCAAGAGAAAAGCAGTTAGTTACCTACAAGGGGGCACCCATACGACTGTCAGCTGATTTCTCAACAGAAACTTTGCAGGGCAGAGGGAATGGCAAGAAATATTCAAAGTGATGAATAGCAAGAACCTACAACCAAAATTACTTTACCCAGCAAAGCTGTCATTCAGAATTGAAGGTCGGATAAAGAGCTTCACAGACAAGAAAAAGCTAAAAGAGTTCATCACCATCCAACCAATATTATATGAAATGCTGAAAGGTATCCTTTGAGAAGAAGAAGAAAAAGGAAAGTAAAAATTATGAACAACAAATACATATCTATCAACAAGTGAATCTGAGAATCAAGTGAATAAAAAAATCTTATGAACAGAATAAACTGGTGAACAGAATAGAATCAGAGGCATAGAAAGGGAGTGGACTGACAATTTTCCGGGGTTAAGGGTGTTGGGGGTGCGTGAAGAGAATGGACAATAATCGTACACCTATGGATGAGGACAGTGGAGGGGTAAGGACAGAAGGTAGGGTGGGAACTGGGAGGAGGGGAGCTATGGGGGAAAAAAGAGGAACAACTGTAATAAACTGAACAATAAAGATAAATTTAAAAAAATAATAAAATCAATAAACATTTCCTTGGGTGAGGATTAAAAAAAAGTAATATGCAAATTAACCATCACTTTGAGACACCTATGCCACACCCACCATCCAAGCCACGCCCACCAGCCAATCAGAGCAACTGTATGCAAATTAACCCAGCCAAGATGGCGGTTAATTTTTTTTTAATATATTTTTTTATTTAATTACATAAATTATTACAAAGATTAGTACAAATATCTCTTTTTTCCCCTGGATGGTGGTTAATTTGTATACATAGGCATGGAGTGAAGACTGAAGACAGCCTAGAAGGAAGCCAAGTGCTGCAGAAGGGAGTCAAGCGGCAGAGAAGGGAGGGATGGAGTCAGTGGAGATGGGAGGGAGCAAAGTGGCCCAGAAGGGAGGGATTGAGGCAGTGGAGACGGGAGGGAGTGAGGCAGCAGAGATGGGAGGGAGTGAGGCAGCAGAGACTGTGGAGACGGGAGAGAAGGGAGGGAGCTGAGGCAGCAGAGATGGGAGGTAGCGAGGCAGCAGAGAAGGGGCTGAAGCCTGCCTCAGCGGGCTTCTCTCCGGCTCAGAAAGCCCTATTCTTGCAGGAATCTTCCTGCAATGGGCTTCTAGTGTTATGTAAATGAGATTATACCATATGTAGCCTCTTGTGCCTGCCTTCCTTTACTGAACATATGCTTTAAAATTCATTTTTATGTTATGTATATCAGTAAGTCATTCCTTTATTTCTTTACTATTGAGTAGTATTCCATTGTATGCATATGCTACAATTTGTGTATTCTTTATGCGATGGCCATTAGGGTTATTTCTCATCTTCTGCTATTTAAGTTATTTGAAAATTCACATACAATATGTTGAGTGGACATACGTTTTTATATTTCATGAAATTACTTGGTTATATGTTATCAATTATTTGGTAAGTGTATATATAAGGTAAACTATCAAAATGTCTTCTAATAGAGATGGTATTATTTTATATTTTTATCAATAATGTTTGAGATTTCCTGTAGATCCACATTCTCACTGATATTTGATATTATTAGTCTTTTAAACTTTAATCATTCTAATGATTATATAGTATTACCTCACTATTTAAATTTTCATTTTGCTAGTGACTAATACTGTTGAGCATGTTTTCATATGCTTATTTATCATCTGTCTCTTTATGTCTTTCAAATATCCTTACCAATTTAAATTTGATTGTCTATCTTAATATTGTACAAAAATTTTTTTTTATATAGACTAGATATGAATCCTCTTTGGATTTATGGTTTGCAAATATTTTCTTCCAGACTATGATGAGCCTTTTATTTTCTTATGAGTGTATTTTGCAGAACAATAGTTTTCAGTCTTGAAAGAGTTAAACTTGTCAGTATTTTTTTCTTTTATACTTTGTAGTTTTTATTAGATTTATTATTCAGAGCAGCTTTAGCATCATAGGAAAATTTAGCAGAAGAAGAAGGTAAAGCTATTCCACCATTCACAACATTTGCCCACCAGAGCAGCACATTTGTTACACTCAATTAACCTGCATTGACACATAATTATTACAAAAATTAAAAAAGTTCATCACTTACATTGCTATTTATTCTTGGTGTTGTGTATTCCATGGGTTTGGACAAATGTATGACATATATCCACTATTATAGTATCATACAGAGTAGTTTCACTACCTAATAATCCTTGGTACTTTACCTATTTATGCCTCCCTACTACCTAATTTCTGACAATCACTGATCTTTTTACTGTTTTCATAATTTTGCCTTTTCCAAAGACCATATAGTTGGAACTCTACAGTATGTAGCCTTTTCAGATTGGCTTCTTTGATTTAGTACTATGCATTTAAGTTTTTTCCATGTCTTCTCATGGCTTGATAGCTCAATGGTTTTTACTACTGAATAATACTCCATTTCCTGGATGAGTTACAATTTATTTACCCATTCACCTACTGAAGGATAGCTTGGTTGCCAATGAGTTTGGCAATTATCACATTTGTGTGTAGGTGTTTCTCTGAATATTATTTTAAATGCCATTGGGAAAATACCAAGGTTCTCTAAAGAATCTTTTACATTTCTTATAAGGCAAGTCTTCTGGAAACTCATTCCTTTAATATTTGTTTATCTGCGAAAGTCTTTCTCTTTCACTTTTGAAAGATAATTATTAGGGTATAGAATTATAGGTTGGTGCCTTTTTTCTCTCAACACTTTAAAAGCATGCATATCTTGGGGATATTGTGGGTTTGGTTCCATACCACTGCAATAAAACAATTATTACAGTAAAGCAAGTCAAATGATTACTTTTTGTTTGTTTCTTAGCACATATCTGTTTGCACCATATTGTAGTCAGTTAAGTGCAATAACATTTTGTCTTATTAAATGTAAATTCCTCAAAGTCTTTGAGTCATAATCTTTGCTGGCCGAAAGTGTTGCCTCAATTTTGATGGCTGCTGACTTATCAGGGTAGTGGTTGCTTAAAGTTGGGGTGCCTGAGGCAATTTCTTAAAATAAGACAACAATGAAGTATGTCACATCAATTGACTCTTTCATGAACAATTTCTCTGTATCATACAATGCTGTTTGATGGTACTTTACCCACAATAGAACTTTCAAAATTGGAGTCAATCCTCTCAAACCCTGCCACAGCCTAGTCAACTACTGTGTATAATATTAAAAATCCTTTGCTGTCATTTCAACTATCTTCACAGTATCTTCTTCACAAGTAGATTTCATCTCAAAAAGCAACTTATCCATAAGAAGCAACTCCTCATTTATTAAACTTTTATAATGAGATTAGAGCAATGCAGTCACTTCATAAGGCTCCACTTCTAATTACAGTTCTCTTGATTTTTCCACTACATATTCATTTCCTTCCTACACTGAAGTCTTGATCCTTTCAAAGTCATCCATGAACATTGGCATCAACTTCTCCTAAACTCTTGTTAATGTTGAACCATAATTATGATTGTTCTTAATAGCATCCTGAATGGTGAATCATTTCCAGAAGATTTTCAATTTACTTTGCCCAGCTGCATCAGAGGAATCACTATCTATTGCAGCTGTAAACTTGCAAAAGGTACCTAATGTAATAAAAGAGTAATATGCAAATTAACCATCACTCCATATACATAAGCCACGCCCACCAGCCAATCAGAGTGACTGTATGCAAATAAACCCAGCCAAGATGGCGGCCGGCAGCCACGGAGCTGGAATAAGCAGGAGGCTTGCCCTGGCAATTCAGGAAGCTAAGGTTCCTGTCTGCCTAGGCTGGTCGTGGCAACAAAGTTTCCACAACAAAGTTTCAATTATAGAAGATAAATAAACCCCAGAGACCTGCTTCCAGCCTTGGGCTCAAGAGGTGCTGGGAGCTTGGGTTGTCATGGGCAACCTGACCAAGGCTCCGGTTAAAGCAACAAAGTTTCAACTTTAGAAGTTAAATAAATTCCAGATACCAGTTTCCAGCCAGCCTCGCTGCAAACAGCCATCACCCTCTCACCCAGGCTGGCCAGGTACCCCAGCAGGACCCACTCCCTGAAGGAGCTGTGGCCAGCCTGAAAACAGCTCTCAGCCCCTCACCCAGGCTGGCCACACCCTCATGGGGTGAGGGTCCCCACTGGGGGGCTTGGCCAGCCTGCAAACAGCCATCAGCCCCCTCACCCAGCCTGGCCAGGCACGCCAGCAGGTGGACATCCCCTGAGGGGTCCCAGACTGTGAGAGGGCACAGGCCGGGCTGAGGGACCCTCCTAAGTGCACAAATTTTTGTGCACTGGGCCCCTAGTTTCTTAAATAATAAGACTTTAAAGTTGAAATTACTCCTTGACCTAAGGCTTGCAGAGTAGATGTTATATTAGCAGGAATGAAAACAATATTAATCACCTTGTGCAGCTAAATTATAGTTCTTGGATGAGCAGGTGTGTTGTCAATGAGCAATAATATTTTGAAAGGAACCTTTTTTTCTGAGCAGTAGGATGAAACTGAGCTTAAATTATTTAGTATACCATGTTGTGGACAGATTTCTAACATCTAGGCTTTGTTGTTCCACTTATAGAACACAGACAGAGTAGTTTTAGCATAATTTTTAAGGACCCTAGTATTTTCTGAATGGTAAATGTGCATTTGGCTTCAGCATAGTATCCAGGTGCATTAGTCTCTAACTAGAGAGTCAGCCTATCCTTTGAATCTTTGAAGCAAGGCAGTCTGTTGCATTCTAGCTATGAAAATCATAGATAGCATTTTCTTCCAATATATGGCTATTTGGTATACACTGAAAATCTTTTTCTTAATGTAGCCACCTCCATTAATTATCTTAGCTGGATATTCTTGCTGCAGTTTCTACATCAGCACTTGCTGATTCATCTTGCACTCTTATCTTATGGAAGTTACTTCTTTCCCTAAACCCCATGTACTAATCTCTACTAGCTTCAAACTTTACTGTAGCTTCCTCACCTCTCTCAGCCTTCACAGAATTGAACAAAGTTAGGGACTTACTCTGGATTAGTCTTTGGTTTAAGGGAATATTGTGGCTGGTTTGATATTCTATCTATAGAGCAATAAACTTTCTCCATATCCTAATATCCTAATATATAAAAACCTAGGGTCCGTCACATCTACAGACCAGAGGCTTGACCTAATGCCCAGGCTGCGTGTGCAGCAGGCTCTGGTGGTGGGGACTTGTGGCAGTGGAGACGGGGACAGGGGAGGCGGGGATGGCACTCACACTCACTCACAACCGCACACACGCACAGACACACACAGCGCCCACCAGCTCACAGCCTTTTCTCCCTTTCTTTCCCTTTCTCCCAGCTTGCTCTTAGAGTCTCTCTCAGAATGAAGAAACAAAACAGACTGGGCCTGAAGAGGCCTGGGTTGAAGGGAGGGCGGGCAGAGAGTGGAGCAGCCCCCACACGCCCCATCCCCTCCCAGCTGGAAAAAAGAAAGAGGGAGACAAGGAGGCCTGGAGGACTGCTGAGAAAAACAAAGAGAGACAGAGACTGGGTGAGATCAGGCTGGCAGGGGAGGGCAGTTGGGGGCAAGATTAGGTTGGCAAGGGAGAGCATTTAGAGGCTATCAGGCAGGCAGGCAGACACAGTTAGGGGCAACCAGGCAGGCAGGCAGAGAGGTTAAGGGAAATCAGGCAAGCTGGCAGGCAGGTGAACGGCTAGGAACCAGCAGTTCCAGATTGCGAGAGCGATGTCTGGCTGCTGGTTTAGGCCTGATCCCGTAGTCGAACATTCCCCCAAGGGGTCCCCAGTTGGAGAGGGTGCAGGCTGGGCTGAGGGAACCCCCCACCCCCATGTGCAAATTTTGTGCACTGGGCCACTAGTCAACAATAAAGCTTGTTGCTCTCTTATTATTCATGTGATCATTGGAGTAGCATTTTTAACTTCTCTCAAGGACCTTTTCTTTGTATTTATAACTTGGCCACTTGGGGCAAGAGGCATAGCTTTTGGTCTGCCTCAGCTTTCAACATAACATTGTCACAAAGCGAAATTATTTCTAGCTTTTGATTTAAGGTGAGAAACGTGACTTTTCCTTTCACTTGAGCATTTAGAGGCCATAATAGGGTTATTCATTGACCAAATCTCAATATTGTTTTGTCTCAGGGAATAAGGAGACTT